>OZ024755.1:39927534-39947534 GCA_964016885.1 Eledone cirrhosa
TACAAATATCAAAATACTAAAACAACGGTCAATTTTTAAAGGGGTACGTCAATGTCTATTTATAAAACTGTTATATATTGTATTTTGTCTGATGAAGGCATACCATAATGGTATCCTTGAAATATATATAATGAAATAAATATGGTTTTATAACTATAGTTTCCATTTATTAATATCGTATAGCTACTCCAAATATTTGTCGAGTGCTTTATATCAGTTATAAAAATATTTGCTTATTGTATCCCAACAATTTAAATAAAACTTTTGCATATATATATATATATATATGTAGGAGGTGAGTTTTATTGTAGTACAATAAAGCAATGCAGATATCGGATAAGAAGCACTCTACAGTTTGTAGGACTGGATGATACATAATATATAAGAACAAAAGATGGTTAAAGGAGTTCCATGTATTTTATTATGCGCATTTCAAAAACAAATATCATCATGCAATAATATTTGTGTTTTCATCAGATAAAACAGGAGGACATGATATGAAGGCTAAAAAACACTTGTGGATAGTTCAGTTTTAAATCAACATATGAGAAGTAGTTTTAGATTGATGTGTGATATTGGGAAAAATATTTTATTTAGAGGGGGGGGGGTGAAAAAAAAAGAGGAGGAGATGAGAGTGAAGGTGGAGAAGGGGGAGTATAATGAGGAAGGATGAGATAGGAGGAGAGATGGGTGATAGAGAGAGAGAGAGATAGTTTTTATAACTGAGAAAGATATATTGTTTTACATAGAGAGGTTGAAAACCGTTGGAAGATAATGTATAAATTAAAAGAATTTGAAAATTAACGAAGGGAAAAAATATGTGCGAAGAAGGAGAGGGAGTTAATATGTATTGAGAATAATGAGTTAGATGATAGGGAGAGGAGAATAATGAATTGCGGATGAATATTCTAACGTCAAAAAAAATGTATATGTTTACGAAGGATTTTTATAAGGTGATATAGAGTAAGAATGTGTTGTATTATGTAATAATTGATTCTATGTTAGGCAAGAGTGAGAAAAGGTACAGATTAGGGGTTAGATATTAGAAGAGAGGAAAAGAAAGTGATAAATATGGGTGGTGTAGAAAGAGTCAACAAGTATTATGGAAATTTGAAAATTAACGAAGAGAAAAAAAAATAAAAATAAAAAAATAATGTAAAGTTAAGGTTTGTATATTGAAGGATTTGAGAAAAATAATGTGAAGTTAAGGTTTGTATATTGAAGGAATTGATAATATTCTCAATACATATTAACATTTTCTTTTTCTTCGCACATATTATCAATTCCTTCAATATACAAACCTTAACTTCACATTATTTTTCTCAAATCCTTAACTTTACATTATTATTTTTTTTTTCTCTTCGTTAATTTTCAAATTTCCATAATACTTGTTGACTCTTTCTACACCACCCATATTTATCACTTCCTTTTCCTCTCTTCTAATATCTAACTCCTAATCTGTACCTTTTCTCACTCTTGCCTAACATAGAATCAATTATTACATAATACAACACATTCTTACTCTATATCACCTTATAAAAATCCTTCGTAAACATATACATTTTTTTTGACGTTAGAATATTCATCCGCAATTCATTATTCTCTTCTCTCTATCATCTAACTCATTATTCTCAATACATATTAACTCCCTCTCCTTCTTCGCACATATTTTTTCCCTTCGTTAATTTTCAAATTCTTTTAATTTATACATTATCTTCCAACGGTTTTCAACCTCTCTATGTAAAACAATATATCTTTCTCAGTTATAAAAACTATCTCTCTCTCTCTATCACCCATCTCTCCTCCTATCTCATCCTTCCTCATTATACTCCTCCCTCTCCACCTTCACTCTCATCTCCTCTTCTTTTTTTTCACCCCCCCCCCCCCTCAAATAAAATATTTTTCCCAATATCACACATCAATCTAAAACTACTTCTCATATGTTGTTTAAAACTGAACTATCCACAAGTGTTTTTTAGCCTTCATATCATGTCCTCCTGTTTTATCTGATGAAAACACAAATATTATTGCATGGTGATATTTGTTTTTGAAATGCGCATAATAAAATACATGGAACTCCTTTAACCATCTTTTGTTCTTATATATTATATATATATATATATATATATATATATAAAGTATATATATATATATATATATATATATATATATATACTTAAGTATATATATATATATATATATATATATATATATACTTAAGTATATATATATATATATATATATATACTTAAGTATATATATATATATATATATATATATATATATATACTTATATATATATATATATATATATATATATATATATATATATATATATATATATATATATATATACTACAATATGTCATATTGCTCAACACCACAATATGACATACACACACACACATAACACCAACACCTTCTACTTTAGAAAATAAAAACCCGAATTAAATAAACCTTAAACATACGTTTGCACTGGCAATACAACAGCAAACACGAAAAATTCAGGAAAATATGTTCATTCAAAAATATTCCTACTAAAGGAATCACTTTCCTACACACACACATACACACACACACAATATATATATATATATATATTCTCTTCATCTTAACATGCTAACCATACTCCCACACACATAACAACCCATTTCTACTAATAGAACCACTTTCCTACACACATATATATATACACACACACAAAATATATATTCTCTCCATCTTAACATACTCGCGCACACACACATAACACCCATATACACACACACACAACTCCCTCCCCCATATATATATATATATACTTAAGTATATATATATATATATATACTTAAGTATATATATATATATATATATATATACTTAAGTATATATATATATATATACATACTTAAACATCGTTTAAATCTCGATTGTATAGGCATTCTTACTCAATAAAACACCAGAGCCAAAGAAATGTAACAACTTTAGCAGAAAAAGCTTGGACGCTCAGGGATAGCAATCAAAAGTTTACCCTAAAATGGGAAAAATTAGCTAAAACCCAAAGCTTTTCCAGGAGCCAAAATTTCTGCAAATTGTGTAATCTTGAGATTTATTACATAATCACACACAAGAAGAAACTGCTGAATAACAGAATTGAACGAACATTATTCTGCCGTCACAGAACTAAAACCCTTTTTTTCCCACTACAAGCCGAATATTACATAAAAGAGGGACATCCCCCAACTATATAAACCTTAATCTAGTTAGAAAAATATAAAAACAATCTCTTCTCAACATATATTAATAACCTTAAATTACCATACTAATAATGAAAAGATATGCTGATGAGAATAGGTACAAATATGCGATAATGAATGTGTCTAAAAACGTCCATAAGTATGTATATATATGTGAAAATGTATATAAATAAGTAAATATATATATATGTTTGATGTGTATAGTTAGATGTAAGTGTATTCATGTATTAAAGTGCTTATATATATATATATATATATGTGTGTATGTGTATATGTGTGTGTGTGTGGGTATATGTATATATATATATATATATATATATATATATATATATATATATGTGTATGTATATATGTATATATATATGTGTATGTATGTATGTGTATGTGGATGTGTATGTATGCGTATGTGTGTACACATGGACTAGAGTATGTATGTATATATGTGTGTGTCTATACGTGTGTATATATAAAGATAAGTTGAGTATGAAAATGTATACACATGAGCGCGTATGTATGTACATGAATACATGTGTGTATATATATGTGTATGCATGTGTATATATATGTAAGTATGACTATGTGAATTGTGAGTATATGTATTTTGTAGAGGTGTGCAAATATATTTGTGTGTGAATGCGTGGGTGAAAGAATACGTACACTTGAAAGAAAAATTTAAGTCTGAATGTTAAGTGCAAACACAAAACCAACCACGCATATCTTTACTATCTCTAATCCTTCTATAGATTTAGAAAAATAACCAATAATATATTCCATAAAAAATGTCAAAACAACAGATGGGAATCTAATTACTCACTGCCACCAAGAATTCTCACTGCTATCGAAAAACCACTCCTTCAACTATTCTTCTAACAACTTCACCCCTCCCTCCTAATATTCTCTATAAAAACTAAATAGGTCCTCAGTAATATTATTCTGATGAAATGACAGTAAATAATAACACTGAAATATTGAATGTCTGCATAACTAAAAGTTTGTAGATAGCTGTTTTAGGTTATGTAACTGTTATAGAAACACGTGTAAATAAATTCCTTTCAACTAAACTGTATCCATTCAAATCTTTCTATATATATATATATATATATATACTTATGTATATATATATATATATATATATATATATATATATATATACTTAAGTATATATATATATATATATATATATATACTTAAGTATATATATATATATATATATATATATATATATACTTAAGTATATATATATATATATATATATATATATATATACTTAAGTATATATATATATATATATATATATATACTTATATTGTTATACTTTGGGAGGGTCATGTTGCCAATAAGAATCATACGCACCAGTTGCTTTCAATACAATTTATTATAATAAATTTATAATAAATTTATAATAAATTTATAAATTTCTGGTTGGTTGGTTGGTTCCACAACCAGATAGTTGTTTATATATTGTCATAGTTCTTTCGTCACACACTCTGTGACCTCTTCAGTGACTGGGGATTCCTTTCTTTGTTTCTGTGCCTCTCCTTTGTTCTGTCCTACGCCATTTTGTTTCTGTGTGTGTGTTGTGTGCTCAGTCTGCGCATGCGCTACATCCGGGTGTCTGTGTGTGTTTATGTTCATTTATTTATTTGTTTATTTACATGTTACTGGTTGGTTGTTTGTTCTATGTGTGTTTTTTCATTTTGTCCTTAATTGTAAGTTGTGATGTTGCTGTTCCACTCATATTTTCTATTTAATTTTGGTTGTAATTCTTTTATGTTTATTGCCTCTGTAATTTGTCTAAACATTGCGTCTTTTCTGTGTGTAGATTCTATTTTTATTTCTGTTCTCTAATTTACCCTTGTGTTCTATTTTAGCATGTTGGTAGAGTACAGATGATTCTTTACTATCTTGAAGGTCTCGCCAGTGTTCATTTATCCGTTCCCCTACACTACGAGCTGTCTCACCTATGTACACTATATTTTTGTCTCTACATTGTCCTTCGGTACATCTTATGCTATACACTACATTTCTAGTTTTACAGTTAATATGGGGGCTTATTTTACAGGTTATACATTTCTTATCTATACATGAGGGTCTTTGAAAAGGGTATGTCTTGCTAATGAGTGTTTTTACGGAGGTACCTGGTCTTTCTACTATCTTAATATTGAGTTTATGTTTATTGAGGGCCCTTCTAAATTTGTAAGCTAATTCATCTCTAGGGGTTGTATCGATGAACATTACACTCTGGTATTTATTGCTATCATACCCTGAGTTTATTCTATTAGCCTTGTTCCTAGTTCTTTCTATTCTATTCCAAAATTTGCTCCTATACAAGGGGCAGGTCCCATTTATGTCATTATTTACCATTTTTTCCCATTTGGTTCTGGCTCCTCTATTCACTCTGATTTTATCTCTCTGATTGTAGCCTGAGAACTACATACGGTGGATGAAGTGTTGTATGTGTCTCTCTAGTTCTTCGGGGTTGCACATGCGGGACACGTTTCTCATCACCTGTATCAAATCCGCAATCAGTATGTTGATTTTGGTATGGTCCGAAACGGCCGAGTTTCGGTGGATCAGATGTTTGGAAGTCATGGGTTTGGCATAATGGGAATGGAGGATTTGTTTTTTATTATTAATGGTATCTAACCAGAGCTCTGTGTCTAGTACAGGTAATCGATGGTTGGGGTGTTTACTTGGGTAGTCTATAGTAACTCTAATGCTCTGGTGGATGGAGTTAGCTATTTGCTGGATGCTTTCCATTGTGTTTTTCTCTAGTTCCTGACTGTTCTCTAGTGGGGGTGTCTTAATTACGATGTTTATATCATCAACGTAGCGGGAGTACATTATCAGGGTTAAGGGGTCTTCTAATTGTTATTTAAGTTTAAGTTTAAGTCTACTGTCCCACCATACCATGAATAAGTTAGCTATGTCGCCTGCAATGCTAACACCAATGGGTGCTCCTTCCTCTTGGGCATATGTTTTTCCATTAAATTTGAACATATGTTCCTTAAGGGTTAGTTTTATGCTGGCCCCTACCGCATGTGCAATCATTTTCTTCAGTTCATCGTGGTTTTCGGGTGTCCGTATGGCTCTGGTCCACCCGTTCCATCTATCTGTGTGGGTTTTTTTGGCCATTGAGGTAATGGTAGGTGGTCTGCCTCTTGCAGGTCTTGTAGGGCACAGGTTGCTAAGGTCATATGTGTCTAGGTAATTATTACTATAGGTAAGTTTAAGTAGGAGTCCCAGCTCACTGGTATCAATCCCACGGAACTCAACAGAGAAATGCTCAGAAATGATCGGTGAGAGCAATGTTGATTTCCGTGGGATTGATAGCATAAGATGTACCGAAGGGCAATGTAAAGACAAAAATATAGTGTACATAGGTGAGACAGCTCGTAGTGTAGGGGAACGGATAAATGAACACTGGCGAGACCTTCAAGATAGTAAAGAATCATCTGTACTCTACCAACATGCTAAAATAGAACACAAGGGTAAATTAGAGAACATAGAAATAAAAATAGAATCTACACACAGAAAAGACGCAATGTTTAGACAAATTACAGAGGCAATAAACATAAAAGAATTACAACCAAAATTAAATAGAAAATATGAGTGGAACAGCAACATCACAACTTATAATTAAGGACAAAATGAAAACACACACACACACATAGAACAAACAACCAACCAGTAACATGTAAATAAACAAATAAATAAATGAACATAAACACACACAGACACCCGGATGTGGCGCATGCGCAGACTGAGCACACAACACACACACAGAAACAAAATGGCGTAGAACAGAACAAAGGAGAGGCACAGAAACAAAGAAAGGAATCCCCAGTCACTGAAGAGGTCACAGAGTGTGTGACGAAAGAACTATGACAATATATAAACAACTATCTGGTTGTGGAACCAACCAACCAACCAGAAATTTATAAATTTATAAATTTATTATAAATTTATTATAATAAATTGAAGTGAAAGCAACTGGTGCGTGTGTTTCTTATTGGTAACATGATCCTCCCAAAGTATAACAATATCGGTTTCAACACACGATTTCAGATAAAGAATCTTGCTAAACAAATTCAGAAACGAAATATATATATATATATGTATATATACTTAAGTATATATATATATATATATATATAAATATATATATACTTAAGTATGTATATATATATATATATATATATACTTAAGTATGTATATATATATATATATATATATATATATATATATATACTTAAGTATGTATATATATATACTTAAGTATGTATATATATATACTTAAGTATGCATATATATATACTTAAGTATGTATATATATATATATATACTTAAGTATATATATATATATATACTTAAGTATGTATATATATATATATATATATACTTAAGTATATATATATATACTTAAGTATATATATATATATACTTAAGTATGTATATATATATATAGTTAAGTATGTATATATATATATATGAAAAAGTAAGTCCTTCATCAGTGGCCCTCCAACCGTCCTAGGCATTTCATCGCTTTAAGGGCCATATACCTCAGGTTGGTGCGAACAACGGCTAAAAAAAGTCGTTGGGACACGTAAGTAAAGGGGACGTTAGGGTGAACAAACAAAATGGTGAAGCAACAGAAAGTGAGAAGAAAGTGACAAGTCCCAGATTTCTATGAATATAAACTCGGTGAAATCGTGAACGAGAGACTAAAGACAATCAAACCTGGTTGAAATGTGAGCAAGGAAGGAATTTCGCACAGGTCTAACGGGAGGAAGAAGGGGTCTGGTCTGCGAATTCGGTAAACATAAGTTCTGTGAAGTCGCAGACGGGAGAGAGAGAGAGAAAAGAAATTCATACCGGCTTGGCCAAGAACGCGCGAGAAAAGAAATCGGACAGGTCAAACGGGAAGAAAGAGGAGGAGGAGGAGAGGTAGTGACAGAGAATGAGGGAGTGAAAGTTGAGGAAGAGGCTAACAGAGAGAGAGAGACTGCTAGAAAGGGTAAAGATACAAAGAACGAAACAGACGGGTGGCAGCAGAGGAAAAAATATATGTGTAAATATGATAATAATGGAGCTGCGGCGTTGCAAATGGGTTACATATGAAAAATTATGTCCTTCATCAGTGACCCTCCAACCGTCCTAGGCATTTCATCGCTTTAAGGGCCATATACCTCAAGTTGGTGCGAACAACGGCTAATACTTAAGTATGTATATATATATATATACTTAAGTATGTATATATATATACATATATACTTAAGTAAGTATGTATATATATATATATATATATATATATATATACTTAAGTATGTATATATATATATATATATATATATATATACTTAAGTATGTATATATATATATATATATATATATACTTAAGTATGTATATATATATATATATATATATATAAAAACAAATAACGAAACGAAATTAAATTTCGTTTCGCTTCTAACTCACTTTTGTATGACTGACGCTTAAACAATTAAGTTAAAGTGTACATCTACATATGTATACGGAAGTATTAGTATGCATATAAATACACACATGTATACATATGTACATGTACTCAGCTTTTCACTAGACACTTTACAGTGAGTGTCAGCTAGTCTGTATGTAACCACACAGGCGGACCGGGTTTTAGAGTCATTCGAGTTTTCAAGGAAACACATTTCCTCTATTCTCCAGAGGGCCAGACAGGAATATTGGACTAGTTTCGATGTTATTACATCTCATCAGCAATATTTACCCATCTTCCGGCTTCTCTGGAGAATTGTAAAAGCACATATCGTTATATGCTTTCTCTATGAAAATTAGTAGTGGGTAGACTAATTTGCATAGAACGTGAGTCATTGTACGCACCGGTTCAGCGGAAACGATAAAAACAAATAACGAAACGAAATTAAATTTCGTTTCGCTTCTAACTCACTTTTGTATGACTGACGCTTAAACAATTAAGTTAAAGTGTACATCTACATATGTATACGGAAGTATTAGTATGCATATAAATACACACATGTATACATATGTACATGTACTCAGCTTTTCACTAGACACTTTACAGTGAGTGTCAGCTAGTCTGTATGTAACCACACAGGCGGACCGGGTTTTAGAGTCATACGAGTTTCCGCTGAACCGGTGCGTACAATGACTCACGTTCTATGCAAATTAGTCTACCCACTACTAATTTTCATAGAGAAAGCATATAACGATATGTGCTTTTACAATTCTCCAGAGAAGCCGGAAGATGGGTAAATATTGCTGATGAGATGTAATAACATCGAAACTAGTCCAATATTCCTGTCTGGCCCTCTGGAGAATAGAGGAAATGTGTTTCCTTGAAAACTCGTATGACTCTAAAACCCGGTCCGCCTGTGTGGTTACATACAGACTAGCTGACACTCACTGTAAAGTGTCTAGTGAAAAGCTGAGTACATGTACATATGTATACATGTGTGTATTTATATGCATACTAATACTTCCGTATACATATGTAGATGTACACTTTAACTTAATTGTTTAAGCGTCAGTCATACAAAAGTGAGTTAGAAGCGAAACGAAATTTAATTTCGTTTCGTTATTTGTTTTTATCGTTTCCGCTGAACCGGTGCGTACAATGACTCACGTTCTATGCAAATTAGTCTACCCACTACTAATTTTCATAGAGAAAGCATATAACGATATGTGCTTTTACAATTCTCCAGAGAAGCCGGAAGATGGGTAAATATTGCTGATGAGATGTAATAACATCGAAACTAGTCCAATATTCCTGTCTGGCCCTCTGGAGAATAGAGGAAATGTGTTTCCTTGAAAACTCGTATGACTCTAAAACCCGGTCCGCCTGTGTGGTTACATACAGACTAGCTGACACTCACTGTAAAGTGTCTAGTGAAAAGCTGAGTACTTGTACATATGTATACATGTGTGTATTTATATGCATACTAATACTTCCGTATACATATGTAGATGTACACTTTAACTTAATTATATATATATATATACTTAAGTATGTATATATATATATATATATATATACTTAAGTATGTATATATATATATATTTATATATACTTAAGTATGTATATATATATATATATATATATATATATATATATATATATATATATATATACTTAAGTATGTATATATATATATATACTTAAGTATGTATATATATATATACTTAAGTATGTATATATATATATATATATACCTAAGTATGTATATATATATATATATATATATATATATATATATATATACTTAAGTATGTATATATATATATATATTAATATATACTTAAGTAAGTATGTATATATATATATATATATATATATATATATACTTAAGTATATATATAAATATATATATATATATATACTTAAGTATGTATATATATATATATATATATATATACTTAAGTATATATATATATATATATATATATATATATATATATATATACTTAAGTATATGTATATATATATATATATATATATATATATATATACTTAAGTATATATATTATATATATATATACTTAAGTATGTATATATACATATATATATATATATATACTTAAGTATATATATATATATATATATATATATATATATACTTAAGTATGTATATATATATATATATATATATACTTATATATATATATATATATATATATATACATATATACTTAAGTATATATATATATATATATATACATATATATATATATACTTATATATATATATATATATATATATATATATATATATATATATATATATATATATACATATATACTTAAGTATATATATATATATATATACATATATAATATATATACCTTTGATATTTTTCAGCTAGTACTAGCCTAGACCATTTCTAACATAATAGCGCCACCTGGCGAAGTCTTTCAAATCATGATTTGGGCAGCATGGCCCACTCAATGCGAGTTATTGTAGGTTTGGTAGTCGCAACCACGATGGGTGTGGCGCTTGTATGGTGATAAAATATATCTGCTTGGTCTAGTCACTCGGATGACACAGATGTCAGGCTCAGTATATGCTGTATGAATCTCTTCTGGCCAAGACCAGCTAAGTGTGACGCTGGAGAAGATCTGGTCACTCGAGATAAGTTCTATGGAGGTCAGGTTATACAAGTTCTATGGAGGTCAGGTTAGTAAAAAACGTTTATTAAAAAAAAAATATATATATATATATATACTTAAGTATATATATATATATATATATATATACATAAAGTAAGTATATATATATATATATATATATATATATATATATATATATATATATATATATATATATATATATATATATATATATATATATATATATATATATATATATATATATATATATATATATATACTTATATACTTATACTTATTAAGTATATATATATATATGGCGTGTGGCTGAGTGGTTAGAGAATTGGATTCGCAATCGTAAGGTTGTGAGTTCGATTCCTAGACCAAGCGATGCGTTATGTCCTTGAGCAAGACACTTTATTTCACGTTGCTCCTTCTACCTGGAGTTGCGACCGATAGATAGTATTAGCAATTGGAAAGACCAACGGAAACATTGTTCCCTCGGTCCGATTTGACGAAAGTCGATCGTTCCTTTATATATATATATACTTAATATGTATATATATATATACTTAAGTATGTATATATATATATACTTAAGTATGTATATATATATATACTTAAGTATGTATATATATATATATATACTTAAGTATGTATATATATATATATACTTAAGTATATATAAATATATATATATATATATATTTAAGTATATATAAATATATATATATATATATATATTTAAGTATATATAAATATATATATATATATATATATATATATTTAAGTATATATAAATATATATATATATATATATATATACTTAAGTATATATAAATATATATATATATATATATATATATATATATATATATATACGTGAAGGCGTGTGGCTGAGTGGTTAGAGAATTATAATGAAAGTTGGGCTGCTTAGTTAACAAAAATAAATTATGTAAACTACATTACGTTCAAACTACAATAGGGAAAATATAAGCTTCAAAAATATATATATCTAAAAAAAGGGGTAAATCAGGGATATATATAAGTATGTATACATACATATATGTATACAGATGCACAATAGTATGTATATACATACATGCACATATATATATGTACGTATGGGTTTACCGAACATTTATTATATTGTAAACAAACAGCCTGAATTAAGCCGTACAGTGTTCGGCAACCATCGTTGCACTTTTGTTCAACACTGACAAAGGAATGGTGAACTAGTTTCTAGCTTATTAGCTCTCATCAGCACCGTATACCTTCCTGTCAGTTGATTTAACCTTTGAAAGTATATACTTTCCTTATGCATATTAACAAACAAACCGAACATAATAATAAATGTTCGGTAAACCCATACGCACATATATATATGTGTGCATGTATGTATGTATATACTACTGTACGTCTGTATACATATATGTATGTACGTATACATACTTATATTTAAGTATCAGCCGTACTAAGAGTGAGAAATGAAATTTCGTTTTTTCCATGTATATATATATATATATAATTGTTTCTACTTTTGGCACAAGGCCATCAATTAACCAGTGTATTACTGGTACTTTATTTTATCGACCCCGTAAGGATGAAAGGCAAAGTTAACCTCAGCGGGATTTGAACTCAGAATGGCAAGGGCCGTAACTCTATGCGTCAAAGCATGGCGTCCGACCCTCTACCGATACTGCCAATTCACCGCCCTAATATATATATGTATATAATTATATGTATATATATATATATATATATATGTGTGTGTGTGTATGTGTGTGTGTGTGTACAGACAAAGATAGAGATAAATAGATACAGACATACATACACACACACACACATAATTGTGTGTGAAGGGGTGCGTGTGTATAAGCATCGATTTCTCTCTCTCTGTATAGGTGTGTGTGTGTGTGTGCCTGTGTGTGTGTGTGTGCGTGCGTGTGTGTATGTGTGTGTATATGTGTGCGTGTGCGTGTGTGTGTGTGTGTGTGTGCGTGCGTGCGTGCGTGCGTGCGTGCGTGCGTGCGTGTGTGTATGTGTGACTGAGGGAGTGGTTGCATGCAACATTGATCGTTTCTGGTGTCAGGACATCATGTATTAGTGAGAAGGCGAGTGAAACCCTCTTAATTGCGGTATTGACATAAATGTTTCTGCTGACCAAAGTAATACAGACACGACATCCTATTGACGTTCTCTAGGGTTACCCCCACCCCCCACCCACCCCCTCTTCACAGCTGCTCCCATAATAAACACGCAAACTATAGATTTCACAATAACGCAATGACATTGATTTGGTTTTGTATGCATGCTACATATATATATATATACATATATATATATAGGAGAATGTATGAACCCGACGGCAGAGCTCAAGCCGTTTCCACGGCTATTTCTGGACTTTAGTCCAGAAATAGCCGTCGAAACGGCTTGAGCTCTGCCGTCGGAGTCATAATTTATCTTATTACCCACTCTACTACCCTAAGTATTGAGTACTCTTGTGCGTTATTGTCCATCTGGTTCCTTACCACAACTCCTTCGTTATATATATATATATATATATATATATATATATATATATATATATAATCAAGGTTTAGCAAATAAGAAAAAGTTTAAAAATAAATTTAAAAAAATTCACTGTACCTGCTATGGTTACCTTTTACCGTACGGTTTCGAGTCTCAAAAATAAATGGATAGTCCTTACGGGCCTCCATTGAACAAAAAGACTCTCGCCAGAAGGTTCTTTTCACTCGGAGAATATAAGTGGTAGTAGATTGACCTCTCCGCCTCTGCCTTCTATCTTTGCACACGGCACTGGACAGAATTGCTTCCACATCATTCATTCTCATCTCGGGAACAATTTGGAATAGTGCCAGTTCGTAATTCGATCTCGGGAATTTTATATTCTCCGAGTGAAAAGAACCTTCTGACGAGAGTCTTTCTTTTCAATGGAGGCCCGTAAGGACTATCCATTTATTTTTGAGACTCGAAACCGTACGGTAAAGGTAACCATACCAGATAAAGTGAATTTTTTTTAATTTATTTTAAAACTTTTTCTTATTTGCTAAACCTTGATTAAATATGTTCTGGCTCGTTAATTTATTAACCTGCCATAGAACCACATTGGAATATGGTTGGATAATACATGTGTCCCTATATGTATTTTGCGTGTAGGGATATATACTTTATTATTATATATATATATATGATGATGATGATGGCTGCCCCCTCGTTATCGAATATGGCCATTGCACGTTATACCATTATGCAAAATTATCAATTAATTCTATCATGCAATGCCAGTGTGTGAAGATATTTTTTAAAGTGCGGGAAGACTGTGCACTGAGCCAACCCCACTCTCTGAGCGACAGTAGCTATAACCCGAAAAGAAGAAAAGATCAACATCATCGGTAACCACTGAGCTTTGTCGCCTACATAGAGCACTCTTTTTTCCTGTACCTTTCCGACGGAATTACTTCATTTACACACACACACACACACACACACACACACACACACACACACACACACACACACACACACACACACACACACACACACACACACACACACACCACACACACACACATATTTATATACATGTTTTATATCGGAGTTATCCCAGTTTCCTGAGTTACCTTCTCCTGGAAGAATGCCCTGACAAAGGATAGGGGTCCTTCACTCCCAGTAGTTTAACCGGGCGGTACATGTGTATATACATATTTACACAATTTCGGATGTCCGTTGAATCTTATGAGTTCTTCCGCCCTTTGTCAGGTTTTGATTTTTGTCCTGCAGGGTGTACTGAGTTACATGTTACCAGTCGCACTCGAGGGTGACCCGACATAATATATATATATATTTTAAAATTAAACAAGGTTCAATGAATAAATCAAAGAATGAGTTTTACAATAGATTGGAAGCACTCAACAGATTTTGGTTTTCCAGCGGTATTAATATTAATTCAAAATATTAACAAAATAGATATTCTTGTGATCAAGTATATTTTATTATACATATTTCAGAGGTACTGAGTTAACTTCAACAGTACGTTCTCTTCAGATAAAATAAGATGATGCCTGACATACCATGACATAGTAGATGGTTAAGATCCAGTCATGGTAGTGAGTAATATATGACAAAACTCAATATTTATATACCTTAATATTGAGAAACATGAGAAAAATATATAATACATACAATAGAGAGGGTGCGTGTGAGACAGCTTAAAAAATACTTGGCATCAATATAACTGTTAAATAATTTAAATTACTGAGGAAAGAAAAGAAAAGCATAGAGGAAGAGACAGATGAGGGGATAATATAGTTAGTAGGGGCCTAGAAAAACAAAAGAGAGTTGATTACAGAGAGAGAGATAAAGAGGAATAACTTATGTTCAAGTCTTTAGACAATTATCCATATATACAATATATATCTAAACATATCTGGTTGACCGTTAATATTCAAAATATTTAATTTATGTTAGTTCAGAGTAATGAATAATATTTTAGGTTTTAAAAGTTAATAGGTATCATATTAATATTAAAGTATACTATCAAATTTAATTTCGAAAATCAAATTTTATGAAATCAAATTTAAAGGATTTACAAATACGAGAAAGAAAACAATGTTTTTTACAACCTCACGAAGGTAAACTTTACCAAATTTATCATATAACATTGACAACAGTTTATATAATATAATTTAGAAAATAATTACCGTTATAATTTTTAAAGAATTTATGATTAACAATTTGAGTGCCTAAAGGATCAACAGGCCTTATAATTAAACTTAAAAAGGTCTGAAATTTAAATTACATATATGTATTTATCAAAAGAAATACACAAAGATTATATTGTCTAAAGACTTAAGATGATACTTTTCAAATATACATAATATAATACAATATAGTAAATAAGTTACTGAAAATATTGTTAAAAATTAATGTTTTAGATCAATTATTGTAAAAGGATCATTTAATAGATATATACTATAAATATATAAGTCAAAACTAGATGAGTCCTAAGGATAAGGACTAGATACAAAATAAAAAATGAAAAAATAAAAAGTGAAAAAATAATGAATTGTTTGCGAAACATAAAAATGTCCAATATTTAAAAAAATATAGTTTAAAATGCAAGAGGGTTTTATTATATAGTAGACAAAAAATACTTCTAAAATGTCCATCGACGGTGATAGAAAGAGGAGCTAAGGATTTGAATGACCCGGAGGTAATATAAATTTAATTAAAATAAAATAAATTAAATTAAATTAAGTAATAATCATTATATAATTTCGAACATTAAGGAAATATCTAACACTTATAACAATAGAGAGTCATTTGAGTATCTAAATTACTTATCAATGTAACTACGAGCATGTTATTATACTAGATAAACATATTTGTTCAAATATATAGAGAGAGTATTATAGATATTAGCGAAACGATATACATATAATAAATAAATAATTACAATCATTATTAGTAAAGTTATAATTGTAGTTTTACCTCCAGTTCAGTGGAAAGGTAGACCAATATTTGTCGACTAGTATGGTTTGTGATATTTATACCTAAATATAAAACATATATATGTGCAAATCTAACTTTCTGAGTCCCAAAACATACCCAAAATGAGTAAAATATATAAATGCATGAATGATTTACGGTTCAATTATAACCGGTAATCTTACAAGTTATATATCCAAATTATATATTTAAAACAAAGACAAATATATATAAGGATCCGAATCTAAATTATAAATATCTAAAATAATCCAAAGGTGTGCATATTCATCAAAAGAACAAGTTAAATAATATGTTTATATACCTAAATAGGATCCTTCATTATAACATTAATTCGATCATAAATGATTAGAAAATAAAGTATTATTAAAGTGTTATAAGCTGATATAACATTTTAGGTTCAACAGTTGATAAGAGACGTCAAAAATTAAAACCTGTTTGTTTAGTGTTTTTTCCTGACCTTTTGCGAGGCTTGGAATGTAGACAAAGCTTTATGAAGGCAGTTAGAGAATAATTCACTTTTTTTGTTAATTAAGTTTTCATAATTAGTAATTATTAATAGGGTCTCCTTAGTACAGAGGTTGCAGTTAGTTGATATAGACGAATTCGAATAGATTCTACTATTACAAAGCTTCGTCCAAAAAATCGAGTATTTTAAATTTTTGTCTTTTAATGACCATATAAGTTGTGATAAAGAAGTCGAAGACTTCCTATTAGGATTCGAAAACGAGCATTTGTCATTCGCAAATCTCGATTTAAATGTCGAAGAAGAGGCCCCTATGTTGTTGTATGTGATGTTATTTGCTTTTACGGTGCATTTATACACCAAATTTCTATCCAGACAATTATTTTGCAGAGGGCAATCTGGTTTATTTCTACAATTACATTTCGATTTATTATTATTTATATTAGCACTATTATTAACACTATTATGCTGATTTTGGTTTAGAATTCTAGTATTTAGTTTAGCGATGTTTTGGGCCATATTCATAGTTGTAGAATAAGAAAGCTTAATTGTGTGTCTATTAAATATGGAACGGTATTTATGTTGACTATGGAAAGAATTATCTAAAGCCTTAAAGAATAGATTAGCTACTGGTGTTTTTACTGCTACAGAAGCAGGGGGGGGGGAGCAAACCATATAACTGATTTAGTTCTGGTTTTTTCCCCCGATTTATTCACAGTACAGGTGTTTGAATTATAATTTTTAGAATTTCGTTTATACATGCCAGTCATATTATTATTATTTTTATCAGGATTAAGATTCGAATTATTATTGTCTATATATTCATTATTATTTTTATAACCTGCCTTTCTTAGCTCATCATTGTAATATCCTGCCTTTTCATCAAATATTGATTTATTCGCCGATATTCTAGTTATGCGTTTCTTTAAAAATTACGACCTTAAATTAGAGGTTGAAAGTGGTACCAAAATAGTTCATTTCCTTGATGTTACCCTTAACTTAAACTCTGGTTTTTATTACCCTTTCCATAAGCCCAATGAAAACTTAACTTACGTTAGTTATAACTCTAATCACCCTAAATCTGTGAAAAATGCTATTGTCAATAGTGTACAGAAACGCATAACAAGAATATCTGCGAATAAATCAATATTTGATGAAAAAGCAGGATATTACAATATATATATATATATATATGTATATATATATATATATACATATGTATGTATATATATATACACATATGTATGTATATACGTGTATATATATATATACACATATGTATATATATATATATATATATATACATATACACATATGTACATATATATACATATACACATATGTATTTATATATATACACGTATGCATATATATATATATATATACATACATAAATATATATATATACACATATGTATGTATATATATATATATATATACACATGTATATATATATATACACATATGTATATATATATATATACACATATGTATATATATATATATATATACACATATGTATATATATATACACATATGTATATATATATATATATATACATATGTATATATATATATATATGTATATATACACATGTTTATATATATATATATATATATATGTATATATATATGTATATATACACATGTTTATATATATATATATATACACATATGTATATATATATATATATATACACATATGTATATATATATATACACATATGTATATATATATATATATACACATATGTATATATATTTATATTTACACATATGTGTATATATATATATACATAAGTATATATATATATCTTATATATAATTCCCGTTCTGTGTGTGTGTGTAAAAGAGTTTCACTTGGAAAATATTCCATCGATCTCTGTCAAATTATTCGCCGTTCAATTATAGCCAAAATAGGCTACCGTTTGTAACATCAAGAAAAAATTATTTCATAATGATTAATTTCGAAGTCACAAACTTCGATTTTATAATCTTATAGACTTTTGCACTAACAAATTCCATGACGGCCATAAAGAGAGAGAGAGCGTTCCTTTTACACACTTCTTAACTCTCCCCCTTCCACAACACCACGTTATGGGATTGTATGTGTATGTGCGTGTGTTTGTGTGTGTATGTGTGTGTGTGTGTGTGTGTGTAATTTCCATAACGGCCAGAGAGAGAAGGATGTGTGAGAGGGAGATAGAAAGAGAGGAGTGAGAGAGAGAGTAAAATAAAGAAAGAGAGGAGTGTGTGACGCGAATATGATAAATACAGCGTTTATAATTTTAACTTATTTATTACACTTCTTAACTCTCCCCCTTCCACAACGTCACGTCTTGGGATTGTGTGCGTATGTGTGTGTGTGTATGTGTGTTTGTGTGTATGTGTGTGTATGTGTTTGTGTGTGTGTGTACATGATGGATGTTTTAAAATACACATTGTTCAACCGACACGGCTAACGATATATTTCTCTATGTTCACATTTTAATGACACATATCTGTAATTAAAACTTGCTCTTTTTGAATACCGTCTCATTTTTTTTTATTGAAAGAGTTGATCAGGTAAAATTATCCTCCAAGTTAAACATACAACATGGAAATTGACCATTAACATTGCAGCTCTAACAAGAACTGACCCCGT
>OZ024755.1:39960034-39962534 GCA_964016885.1 Eledone cirrhosa
GACGTGGTGTCCGAGCGGGGAGGGCTGAAGGTGGTGTGTGTGTAGGAGTGCGTGTGTGTGTGTGTGTGTGTGTGTGTGTATGTGAAAGTAAGGGTTGGGGGAAGAACGGCGTTGCATGTTCAGGAAGAGGTGTGTGTGGGGGTGTTTTTGTGGGTCGGAGTGTCTGTGTGGATAGTGGGGTGGGGGGAGAGGAATCAGGAGGCTGAGGGTGTAAATATGTGGTGGAAAGCACGTGTGTGTGGGGTTTAAGCGTGTTGTGGGTGTGGGTGGCGTGTGGAGAAAAAAATTTTTTAGGGGTGTGTGTGTGGGTGAGTTATATAGGTGATTACGTAAGAGGATGGTTGAAAAGTTGGTAAATTCCAAGGATGTTTAGTGGATTGGTTGTAAGTCAATTTCTGCGTGTGGGTAATCCATGAAGCGGTGGTCGGAAGAGGAGAGATGTGTGGTGCGCGCGCAACAGGAAGTGGTCAGCAGTGGGAGTGCTGTTGTCTGTTAATGCTGGGAGGTGGTCAGAGAGCATAGCAGCAGTCGGTGGAATGGTAAGGGGGCGAGAATGGGTAGGTGTGAAAGTTGGAAGGTGTGTGTGTGTGTGTGTGTGTATTAGTAGGGGTGTATGGGATGAGTGAGTGTGGAGCGAGGGTGTGGGTGGAGCGGGGAGAGAAGGGTGTGTGTGGTTCTATGGAGGGAGTGTGGTGTACTGGTGTGTGTGTAGTTTGATGAAGAAGTGTTAGTGGGTGTTAGTATACGGGAGGTGGGGAGGGGTTGAATGCAGGTGTGAGTGGGGGTTAGTGGTGGTAGGGTGTGTAGAGTTGGTGGTGTACGAGGGTGTGTGGGTACGTGTGCGTGGGGTTGGGGGGTGTTAGTGATGTTAGTTGCGTGTGGGGTGGGTGGTGTAAGTGGGTGCGTGTGTTCGTGTGCTTGGGGTTAGGGGGTGTTAGTGAGGTTAGTTGCGGGGTGGTGGGATGGAGGTGTGGGGTGAGTGGTGTGGGGGTGAGGGTTAGTGGTGGTAGTAGGGTGTGTGTTTAGTGTGAACGCGTGTATATATGTGCCGGTGGGTGTGTGCGTGTGATAAGGAGGGGGAGGAGGAGAAGAGGGGAGGGAAGGGATGTTAGTATGTTAGTTGGGGAAGGGTGGTCGGATGAGGGGTGGAGTGGAGATGTTAGTATTGTTAGTGTGGGGTGGGCGGTGAAAAGGAGGGGTGTGTTAGTGATGTTAGTGGGGGATAAGTGTGGGGGAGGGGGGCGGTCGAACGCTAAAGGAATAAAGGTGGGGAGTTCAGGCCGGGGGAAGTGTGGGTCTGTAAGATGAAGATAGTTCGTTGTTCGACCGTAAGGCGATGGGCGGGTGTTCCGTGGCACTGGAGTAGGCCACAGACTGTGAGATGGCGTGCGGAGTGTCCAGGGCCACCAAAGTGGCGGGCGATGGGGGAACTGCCCCCGAGACGAATATCCCGGAGGTACTCCGTGACTCGGTCCGCCAGGCGACGTCCCGTCTGTCCGACATAAGTCCGTAGACTAGGTTGGAGGAGGTGCAGCGGAAGGCATGCCGGACCGAGAGAGAGTGGCCGTTGGGACCCTGGAAGGTGGTGGTGTTGGTGATGTGGGGAGAGGTGTTGCAGCGGGGCCTAGAATGGGGAAAGGAACCGGGGGAGGGGGAACAGAGCGTGGGTTGGGGGGTAGGGAGCTGTGGACGAGGAGGGTGCGGAGATTGCGTGCGCGTTTGAAGGAGGGGAGTGGTGGGGTTGGGAAGATGTGGGCGGTGGAGGGGTCGGACTGGAGGCCTCGGAAGAGGTGGCGGATGGTGCGGTGGAGGGGTAAGGTGGAGGGGTGGTAGGTGATGGGAAAGGGGAGACGGTGGGTGGGTGTGCGGTGGCGTGGGGTGAGGGTGGTGGAGCGGGGGACAGCACGGGCGCGGGTGAGAGCGGTGTAGACGAGAGAGGGGGGGATACCTCTGCGGATGAAATGGCTGACTAGGGAAAGGGCCTGGGACTCGAAGTCAGCATCACGGCTACAGAGGCGACGGATCCTGAGAAGTTGGGAGTAGGGAATGGAGTGTTTAGTGTGGGTGGGGTGGGAAGAGGTGAAGTCGAGGTAAGAGTGGGAGTCGGTGGGTTTGAAGAAGGCGGAGGTGACGAGGGAGTGGTGGGAGGGGTCGAAGGCGACGGAGATGTCTAAGAAGTGGACGTGGATGGTGGAGATAGAGGTGGTGAAGTGGAGGGAGAGGTGGAAGGAGAAGAAGAAGGAGAGAAAGGAGTCGAGCTGTTCTCCGGTGAGGGTCGTGGCTCCGATACAGTCGTCAATGTAACGACCGTACAGTTCGGGCGTGGGGCCGGTGTACTGGGCAAAGATTTGGGCCTCAACATGGCCAACAAAAAGGTTGGCATAGTTCGGGCCCATTCTTGTGCCCATGGCTACCCCCGTGACCTGTTGGTTATATATATATATACACACACACACATATATATATATATATATATATACACACACATATATATATATAT
>OZ024755.1:39985034-39995034 GCA_964016885.1 Eledone cirrhosa
TCCTAGTGGTTTACCTGCACGGTACATGTCTATATACATATTTACACACTTTCGGATGGCCGTAGACTCTCAGGAGTTCTTCCGCCCTTTGTCAGGTTTTGTTTTTTGCCCTGCAGCGCGTCCAAAATCACCCTCCTCACCAAGTATACTTGGTGGGATTGCCGGTTTAGTCGCCGACGACCCGACCATGTGACAGGTTGTACGGGGTTATATGTTACCAGTAGCACTCAAGTGTGACCCGACATATATATATATATATATACATACGTACATGCATATATATATATATATAAATATATATATATATATATATATATATATATATATATGTATATATATATTGTTATAATTTAGGAGTGTCATATCATATTGTTATAATATTGCCAGAAATAAGAACAGAACACACTCACTGTTTGGTTTGGGTTGGTTTTCGTTTGAGTATCTTTTAAATCTCCATAGTTAAATTATTTGGCAATCAATGTTTATGATTGATTGACCAACAGTTAAAAATACACATATAAATATATATATATAGGCAATCAAAGTTCTTAGTGTTACTATTATGTTTCCTCCCATTGTATTGTAAAGCCTACGCCATTTTCATTTAATTTAAATATATATATATATATATATATATATATATATATATATATAGGAACCAGTAAAACCCCGGGGTCTTACTGGTTCCTATTACCCACTCTACTACCCCAAGTATTGAGTACTTTGGTGCGTTATGGTCCACCTGGTTCCTTACCACATTTCCTTCGTTATATATATATATATATATATATATATATATATATATATATATATATATATAGTGGTAGCTATGGTGCTTCCATAGGCGGTCTGCCAAAATTAGCACTCGATATTCATCAGAATAGAGTGTAGATATTATCAAGAAAACGAAAAATCAGTGATGCATCTGGACTTAGTTTATTTCGTGTTACAAATGTTTCGCCGGCATGTAGCTCGAGTCATGGTCCTTGTATGGATCTGGCTGATTCTACTTCTGCGGGCTCTTTCAGACACGTCTGTTATGTCCGGAGCAAATTTTATCACTGGGGTGTTGTCATCAAAACAACCCCTCAAAAAATATACAGAGTGACGAATTTGCGGAGCGCGGAGAATCACCTAGGGACCTGCCTTCAAATGACAACCCGGCCCCCGAGGCGACCAGAGCGCCCGTCGACGGCGATATGGTCCAACACCGAGAGGGAAATAGTGGCATGGGGGGGGGACAAGTGTCGTGGCGGTGCAGCTCACTGAGAACCTTGAGAGGGCCATTACAGATCAGGGCCCGGACATCGGACGTACAAGAATTGACAGCAGAACTTGTAACTGTAGAGCGGGCACCCAGTGCCCCCTACAGGGAAAATGCTTAATGAAGGACCTAGTACACAATTGTGTGGTTATGACCCAGAATGCGCATCGAACTTACATAGGCGCAACATCCACGATCTTTAAATCGCGGATGTATAATCACACGAATTCCTTCAGGGACCGTAGCAAAAGGCACTCCACTAGGTTAGCGGACCTCGTGTGGGACATGAAAGACCACGGCACCCCATACGCCCTGGAATGGAGTATCGTTCGCCACGTGCGTGCATATACGGCCGGAAGTAGAAAGTGCGGACTGTGCCTACACGAGGCCATGGAGATAGTCAGACTGAAAGATGACGCCGTCAACCTGAAGTCTGAAATTATCATGACATGCAGACACCAGAGAAGATGCACTTTTGCAGCATGGAATCCGCCGGGTGAAGCAGCCAGGGGGCACGAGAATGAGAACGTACAGACCCGATTGGCCTAGCGGGATTAGGGGGCCTGACGACATACCATGATGACGCGTCCGACCCGCTAGGAAAATCATATGTAGACCGGGTGCGCACGCGACCGGGCACGCAACATTGGAAGGTGCACTACATGGGCCGGGACCGGCTGACACGGGGCCCACTGCCACCCGGATCTGTGCACTAAACGTTTAGAACAGCACACCCCAGACACGGTGCCTTGCCCCATGGCGACCGTGGCGGGCGTCACATTGAATGTGTACACCGTCAATCGTGACTATATACTCACACCTACTCCACTTTGGAAAAGTGATTGTTAATATTGTTATATCATTGTTTTGTTAGTGTTACATGGACACGAGCCTGCATCTCATAATGCCAGTGTGTAGTACGTCACATGGACGCACGCACCTTCTCCTATACCCCCACCCCCCGTTTCTTTTTTCCTTTTTTTCTTTTCTTTTTTTTTCTTCTTTTCTTCTTTTTTTTTTTTTTTTTTTTTTTCTCTTTTATTTTACCCGTTCCTTTATGTTACCCCTTCTTTTCCTGCACCTTTATGCAGTTACATACAGATTTAATGTACCCTATAATTTTGTAAATTTATTTACATATTTTATTTTATTGTCATATTGTGTTTATGTTCACGAGTTATTTTTATGTGTGGACACATGTGTGTGGTTATATGTGCGTGTGTGTGTGTGTGTGTAGATGCGTATGTATGTGGTTGTATGTGTATGTGTGGGTGGGTATTGGGGTGTGTGTATGGGCATGGGTGCGTGGATGCACGAGCTTATGCGCGCATGTATGTGCAGACATGTGCACATATATATGCATATATGGCAGAATATGGGTGTATGTGTGTGTGGGGTGTGTGTGTATACGTGTGTCTATATATGGGCATATATGTGTATATATATATATATATATATATTTATATATATCTATGTCTATGTGTATGAGTGAGTAAGTACGTATGGCCACATATGAGTAGGTGTGTGTCTGTGCGAGCGGGTAAGTGTGTGTATATATATGTGTGGATGTATATGGGTGTATATATGTCGCTGTGTGTGTGTGGGTGCAGGTGCATACATTTACGGGCCTCTATATGTGTGTATATGTATTTGTGCATACATGTATATGTTTATGTGCATCTCTTTGGAATGTGTGCGGATGTTTATATATCGACTATATATGTTTTTTTCATTATTATTATTATTCATGTTGTATTTTTTTACCACATACCCTCTATGCATACCCGTGTATATGCGTATGTGTACGTATGAGTCTGTGTACGTGTGCGCCTGTGTATGTGTGTGTATATATCTATACGTAGTTGCGTATGTGTATGTGTGTGTGTGCATATATGTATAATAGGGGGATATATACAAACACACCAAGCATTATAATAAATGTTTGGTGAATCCATACGTACATATATATATGTGTGCATGTATGTATATATATGTATATATATATACATACATACTACTGTACGTCTGTATATATATATGTGTATACGTATACATACTTATATTTAAGTAACAGCCGTACTAAGAGTGGGAAATGAAATTTCGTTTCATTTTTTTCCATTTATCGTTTTCGGTACGCCCGGCCGACTAACTCACTCGATATGCAAATTAGGCTGCTCAGCCGTTAATATGCATAAGGAAAGTATATACTTTCAAACGTTCGATCAACTGACAGGAAGGTATATATATATATATATATATAAAGAAGAAATTAAAAGATGGTTAAAAGAGTTCCATATATTTTATTATGCGCATTTCGAATACAAAATCATCCTAGGACAAAAATTGTGTTCTCATCAGATAAAATAAGGTAACATGATAAGAGGCTTAATAGCACTTGTTTACAGGAAAGTCTTAAGTCAACATATGATAGTATAGTAAGAAATAGATAGGAAAATAGAAGAAAAGGAAAGAAGAGGAGGAAAAGAAAGAGAGGAAAGGAAAAAAGAAAGAGAGAGAGAGAGACTTTTGATCAGGAACGCTGTCAATATGAAAACACCTGTAACTAACGGTTAAAAAGTAAATTGATGAGGTGTATGTGCGAATATTATAGAAGGTATTCAAATATTAGAGGTTTAAAAATAGAATCTGCGTATATTAAGTTGAGAGCTACTTATCTGATATATGCATAGTTTTATTGTTCTACAATATTACTCACCTATATATATATATATAACGAAGGAAATGTGGTAAGGAACCAGATGGACCATAACGCACCAAAGTACTCAATACTTAGGATAGTAGAGTGGGTAATAGGAACAAGTATGACCCCGGCGGCAGAGCTCAAGCCGTTTCGGCGGCTAATTCTGGACTAAATAAGAATTTTTAGCCTGGTAAATAAATAGCCGAACTTCTCAGGAGGTAATTCCATATTTGGGAAGATAGTAATTGTCAAAAGGATTGGTCAAAAGTTTGTTGTAAAGACAGATGATTCTATCATGGCATTTGGTGGGAGGTAGGGGTAGCTGAACTTGCCGGTAGAACAAAGAGGGAGTGGGGGAAACCCAGTCAAGCGTTGAAAGTGAAATCTATACAGCAGATTCTAACGCTTGTGCATAGAAGGTCGAACAAATTGTACTGGAGAAGGTGGGGGGGGGGGTGTTGAAAGAATAGGTAAATCGAAAGGGACTAAACAAAAAAGCCATTATAAAAATGAGGAAATAAATAAATAAATAACAATTTCTGGTTACTACTCCATCCCACAATCATCAAATCTCTCATTGGTATTGCTAAGCTATAGAAAAGTTTAATAGGTGGAGAAAAATACTAAATACCAGATTGTAGTGAAAGAATTGTATAAAGCCATTTTTACAGGGGGTCTAACACCACTGCTATAGTTAATAGTAATCAGCCAATGCTATCTTACAATGACAGGTTAATAAGTTGAGGACAAACATACTAAAAAACTAATACGAAATATTAATTCAGAATACTAATGCATAAATACTAATACAAAAATACCACTAAGAAATTTAGAAACCACGGAAATGGAGCAGCAACCAGAAAGATAGCAATTATCTAGGGTCTAACACATCTGCTATAAAAAGCGTAATCGGCCAATTCTATCTTAATATTAGGGGGGTGGGGGTACTGAGGCTACAGAGGACCGATGGGCTGCATCGGGGTGGGCGAAAAGGAAAAAAAAAGACAAGGAAGGAGATCTGGGGTGGAAGGACTAGGAAGAGAGGGGAGAAGAGGGAAATATAGAGGAAAAGATTTTTAAAAAAAATGTTACATCTACCTTTGTAAGCAGGGGTGATAACCGTTATGCAACATGTACGACCTCATCAGACAGCTAGAATGTGAAGAGAAAAAACAGAAAAACATAATAATGGAATATAGCTTTCTTCTGTTATTTCGATTCTTTTATATGCCCAGTGGTGAAATTTGGTGTTTTCTCAAGGCACCGGATATATATATATATATATATAATAAATCAGGAAAGAAGGTTGACATGGTTTGCTATACAAAAAAGGTTTTTAATCTCATAGCTGACAATTGTTTCTCTGAACTGGTAGGTCTAGAGATCGCTATTCGCTTGTTTTCACGTTACTCGATCGCCAATACAAAATTATAACCAGTCAGTTCTTCGGAGCGTGCGAGAATGAAGAGAATATACAGGCATGAAAAGAATATACAGGCTACTATATGAAGTAGTAATGGCATTCAGTTAGAACAATAACAACAATTACAACAATGCTATTAATAAATTATCTGAGGAGACCCTGACTTTACTTAGGTGGGGGGTATAGTGTATCTAAGATTTCGGCGTGTAAAACTAGCTGACATGAAGCAGAAGTAAAAGTTTGGCATGTACAGAGTATTGTAGTGTGTATCAATTTTAAATTTTAAAGATAAGCTGGTGTTTACAGTCTTTCTTTTCATCTTCAATAACATACATGAGTGGGACAACACTGTCAAAGCTAAATAGTGGGCGAGTTAATACAGAGGTTAAGGAGGTAATATACACATATATTTAAACACACACGCACACATATACACACACATATATATATATATATATATATATACACACATGCATGTGTACATAGACACATACACATCAATATACACTCGTACAAAAATATACATACATGCAAAGAGATAAGCGTGCTAATTGTAATTATGGCAAAAGGAAGGTAAAGTTACATTGTAGAAGTGATTTGAGAAAAACTTGGATTTAGGATCAAATGATGGCAGCAGCTGAGAAGGAATAAGTTTGTGGGTAGATGAGGTACTTACAGACATTTGTGTGGTATAGACTTGTGAAGGATATAGTATACTTAATGAGTATATTTCTGTGGTGATTTATGCATATATATATATATATATATATATATATATATATATATATATATGTGTGTGTGTGTGTGTGTGTGTGTTTATCCCGGGTTCAATCGGGTGGGGGGGGGGGGGGGGTAACCACAGTAAGGTACTCAATCCCGTTAAATTTGAAACTTAAAGGTAGAAAGAACTGAGAAAGGTGAGAAATGTCTAGCCGCGTTTAGTACGGTTGTATAATAGTGTAAGTGATTGTATTATAATTTGTGTGTACTAATTCCACTAGACTAAGTGAAGTCACTGGTAATAAAATTGCTACTTAATTATGATATCCAGCCAAGATGATTATCCTATCCGTCAGTTGATTAATTAATTATTAATTAGTAGCCAACATCCATCTCAATCTGTAAACCTTATGAACGACTCTTGCCACAACGTCTCTCTTTAGTTAACATTTACTCTATCTTTTCTGTTTGACATCCTCGTGGAGAGACACCCACAGTAGAGGTATTGACAAGGTCACACGTGGTGATGAAAGGATTTGACAATGTATTAATTAATTTAGTAATTAACTGATGGATGGATTAATTATCTTCCGCCGATATCATGTATACACAACACACTAGTTAACCACACAGCCTCACCTAATTGGTGGATTAATAATCGCTTCTACTTTAGGCACAAGGCCAGCAATTACCCAGTACATTACTGGTACTTTATTTTATCGACCCCTTAATAATTGTTTCTACTTTTGGCACAAGGCCAGCAAATACCAGTACATTACTGGTACTTTATTTTATCGACCCCGTAATAATTGTTTCTACTTTTGGCACAAGGCCAGCAAATACCCAGTATATTACTGGTACTTTATTTTATCGACCCCGTAAGGATGAAAGGCAAAGTTAACTCGGCGGGATTTGAACTCAGAATGTAAAGGGACGTAACTCTGCTAGAAAGCATGGCCTCCAACCCTCTACCGATACTGACAATTAAAAAACTGAAATGATAACACCAGATGCGAGTGTTCTGATTGACAGTATGGCGCTCTCAAAATACAACACAATTTCACATCAATTGTCTTACAAAGCAAATGTTAGTTTATAGAGAAATTTGCTGACAGTGACACGCAGAAGAGACATAAAAGATAAATGGAAGTTATTTATCTTGAGTTAGGAGAGGATATTTAGTGAAGGCGCGTGGCTGAGTGGTTAGAGAATTGGATTCGGAATCGTGAGGTTGTAAGTTCGATTCCCTGACTGGACGATGTGTAATGTCCTTTAGCAAGACACTTTATTTCACGTTGCTCCTTCTACCTGGAGTTGCGACCCATAGACAGTATTAGCAATTGGAAAGACCAATGGAAACATTGTTTCCTCGGTCTGACTCGACGAAAGTCGATCGACTGTCGATTTACCTGTCCAGTTAAAATTATTTGCTTGGATTGGCAGTATTAGCGGAGGGTCGGACGCCATGTTTGCTGCATAGAGTTAGGCCCTTTACGGTCTGAGTTCAAGCTGCGCTACAGGGGTGGCAGACATTGATTGTGTGTTAATAGAGGTAGATGGACTTTAGTTGTTTGGAGAGATGTTAGAGGGGAATATTCATTGACTGGGATGAATTATGGAGATAGGGAGTTTCCGTTGCCTGTACGTGTGTGTGTGTGTGTGTGTGTGTGTGTGTGTGTATGTGTGTGTGTGTGTCCATGTGTGCGTACGTGTGTTCGTGAAGGTTACTATCAGATTATATGCAGTTCAGCTAGAAGAGAGTGGAGTATCACAGATATATACATATACCTTCAAACAAGTATATGTATAAATAGACACCCACATTCTCATGCAAATACACACACGTACACATCCTCATATATATATATATATATATATATATACCTTCCATATACTGTACCGATTGTGTTGTTATTTCTGTTTACATTTTACATATATATATACAGAGAGAGAGAGGGGGGGGGGGAGAGAAAGAGTCAAAACATAAAGACAAACACGTAAATACACAAGAATACACGAACACATATTTATATATGCATATGCAAAAATAACTGACCACATATATACATATATAAACATATTCATATAAATATCTATATAAACACACGAAAAGTCAGATATACATAAAATATAGATATAGATAAATAAGAGAAATACGTAATATAGATAAATCAGATAAATACCTAACGTATGGTTTGCAAAACATCGTATTAATGCCTAGAATACTATGCTGAGAAACACCACATTGAGACAAGATATTATATCATTTTGTTTTAATGTACAACATAATAAATAGTTATTATGAATGTTTTATTGAAGTCATGCCTTCCCAAATATATGTGTAATAATGGTGCTGGTGGTTAATATCACTAGTTGCTTGTTGTTGTCTCTTTCCGTGAAACAGTGGATTTCTCTAATAAATAATTGGTAATGTCGGTTTACATAATATATAGCCATTTAGATCATCTACGTAATGGCGCTAGCACACAATCACATAAGTATAATACAACTTTCGGATACATTCATATACAGTATATATATATATATATATATATATATATATATATATACATATATATGCCTGGATTATACATACTTACAAGCATATGCATATGCACATATATATATATATATACACACACACACACACACACACATATATGTATATATATATATATATATATATATATATATATATATATATATATATGAATGTATATATATATTTGTGTATATATATATGAATGTATATATATATTTATGTGTATATATATGAATGTATATATATATTAGCGGGGATGAATTAGTTTTGCGAGGTTTTTTATATGAAATCGTGTGTCGAAACAAATATTGTTATACTTGGGGAGGGTCATATTTGTGTAATATTGCCAGAATTAATAACAGAACACACTCACTGTTTGGTTGGTTTTCGCTTCTCGCTGTCTTTATATCTGCGATCTAACTTACTCGGTCCTCAATGTTGCCATTGACTGACCGACGGTCAAAAATACAGATACAATATAGATACAAACACATGTATATATATATGCATAAATATATATATAGTATTAGTTATACTATTTATGGTTATGTAAACACAAAACCTTAAGCAGTTGTAAGTATTTTACACACACCCTAAATAGTGGTAGGCAGTAATGTATTACTACCTTATTACCAGTAAGTTAAGTAGCTCAATGTAAAAACATCAGATGATTTACAGAGCAGTTATATGAAATATAAGAATCAAAGAACTGTTCAAAACATTATTGTGCTTACAGCTGTTTCCTCCAAACCGAGGTTTGGATTCTTCGGAGCAATTTATTAATGCATGGACAGTTATATGACCTCCTTTTCAGCCGAGAGACATACCAACACATATTCAAACATTGATACATATTCAAACATTGTGGGTCAACATTCATTACAGAATTTAGAGTGTGGCAGTACACACTTCGAGATTACATTTATATTAATAGGTACAATCAAAAATCAAAGATATAGGTTAAAGTACAACATGAAGATAAGTGGTTATATAGTGCAAATGTTATATGTGTGGCACGCATGTGCGTCTTGTTTATATAGTGTGGCAGAGAGATATGTGTGGTAGAGGCACTTAGGTAGGTAAATAAGAGTGTTAGGTTGGTAGATCTGGTGGCAAAGTCTTTATATGATTGATATAGTCTGTGTGTGGAGAAATATTATAAGCATTATATATTTCATAAATATATATATATGCATATATATATATATATATATATATATATATATATATATATATATATATGTATATATATATATATATATACATATATATATATGCATATATATATATATGCATATATATATATGTATATATATACATATATGTATATGCATATATATATGCATATAT
>OZ024755.1:39997534-40002534 GCA_964016885.1 Eledone cirrhosa
AAAAAAATATATATATGTATATATATATATATATATATATATATATACATATATATATATATGCATATATATATGCATATATATATATGTGTGTGTCTATACATATGCTTGTAAGTATGTATTATCTAGGCATATGTATGTATATATATATATATATGTGTGTGTGTGTATGTATATATATATATATATATATGTATGTGTGTGTGTATACTTCGGTTCATTTGCTCCCATTCTCTGCTCTGAGTTCAAATCTTGCCAAAGTCATCTTTATATCTATTCCTTTCCACATTTATATCAGCCCAGTACAGAAGTTGCTCCTACCCCCACACCTCTCTCTCTCTCTCTCTCTCTCTCTCTCTCTCTCTCTCTCTCTCTCTCTGTCTTTCTTTCGTTCTTACTCTCTTTCCCTGGATAAAATGTGTTCTGCAATCAGCCACGTTTAAAGTAACCAAAATGCGCCATGTGCGAGTTCATTCCTTGACCGATAAAAACATAGACACATAGATAGTGATATATATATATATATATATATACGATATTAAACAAATGGAAACTATATTTATAAAACCATATTTATTTCATTATACATATTTCAGGGATACCATATTAAAAATATGGCATGCCTTCTTCAGATAAAATACAATATATAAGCAGTTTTATAAATAAATTTGACGTACCATAAAATATTGATCAACTTCCATTTAAAAAAGTTGGTTTGGTAGTGAAATGTTTGTAAATATTTAGTGTTAAGCACAGTTAGAAAGAAAGACGTATAGAAGGAATAAATGTATGTAAAGAAAAACAGAGAGAGATATGGGAGAGAGAAATAGTGAGGAGGTGAAAAATGAGAGGCAGCTGAGGTAACAGATGAATAATAATAATCATCATACAAATTGAGAGATTTAGGAGGGAGGGAGTACTGTAATTATTTATTTATTTATTTATTTATTTAGTTTTAGTGTTAAGGAGACGGAGATAAATACAGCGATACTTAGATTACATCATGTATAGAGGGAGGAGAAGAAAGCTATATCTAGAGAGAAGGATGACAGATTTACAATTTTACGTTATGTCCTATCAATTTGAATTATCAATTCATATGAATTGGGTAATATAGTGTAAATATCAATATTCATGAATGAGACATAGATATATAATGTGTGAAAATTAATTACCATATGTTTAGTTTAAAAATTCTTAGGTCGATATATCAAAAACCTGAGATAAAACTTCAAAATACATAAGTATATATGTACTTACCGGGAAAAGAAAGAGAGAGAAAAAGAAAAAGAGAAGGTCATCTCAAGTTCTAGTTGACACTATAGATATACACGTGAACATACGTGATCAACTCTGTAATTTCTTATTTCACATGAAAAAAATTTTCCCTTGCGTTATAAAAGATTTTACTATATATATATATAGATACATACACATACATAAAAATATATATTAATATTCCTGCCCTCACATACATGATTATCGTTCATGTATAGAATAGACAACAGATATCAATATATCAAAACGCTAAGAATACTTTCATCACTCCCTAGAGTGTCTAGGGCCTTAAAAGAACACAGTATACTCCCCATATCAACCACAGAAATCAACCCTTCCAATTTATCTGACAATATATTGCCAAGTTCATTAGAAGCAATCAGAATCAAGAGCAAACAAAAAAAACAAAATTATTCAACAAGACTTATTTAGTAGAAATCATTTAAAAGATTTAGGAGACCCTGTTGTTCTACAGATGCTCTTATATTTAGTATAGAAGTTTATCTAGCGTAAAATGTATTCAATAGATTGAATATCTACTCCAAAACTTGTTGAGTGCTTTATATCAATTATAAAATATTTACTCGTTGTAACCCAACAGTTTTAAATAAAACTTTTGCATATATATATATATATGTATTTATATATATTGTTATGCTTTGGGAGGGTCATGTTGCCAATAAGAATTCAGAAACGAAATATATATATATATATATATATATATATATATATATATATATATATATATATATAAGGAAAAAGATGAAATCGAAGGGTCTTTTTCTTTTAAATATATTTATTTGGTTCCTTTACCGGTTTGGCAGTTCTGCTTTTCAAAAGTAGAATTGAGATGGAGGGTTTTTGGTTTTCCTCACATATATATATATATTGAGACTAGATATATGTTTTATTTTATATCATTCGTAACATCCTTTACTTTGAATGTAATAATTGTTTCTACTTTTGGCACAAGGCCAGCAATTATCTCAGTGCATTACTGGTACTTTGTTTTAGCGATCCCGTAAGGATGAAAGCAAAGTTAACCTCGGCGAGATTTGAACTCAGACGATAAAGGCGTCATATATTTCGTCATGATATCATGATATAAGCATTTCACCACAGAAATACGTATCATGACTACTGTGGAATTACAAAAGTAACGAAATCTCCCTGTCATGTATCCATATATATAAGGTGTGGTAAGATATCAGGTGGGCCATAACGCACCAGGGTACTCGATACTTACTTGGGGTAGTAGAGTGGGTAATAGGAAAAGAGTCAGGACACCGACGGCTGAGCTCCGGCCGTTTCGACAGCTAGATCTAGAGTTCGGATCCTGACTCTTTTGCTATATATATATATATATATTCGGTATATAAAGATGCAATTCACTTTTAGCACTCAACATCATATTTCTTCCTAAAAACAAGGATGACGGAGTATATTTATAAAGAGAAAAATGCGAAGCTGAAGATGTTAAAGTCCTTTATTAATTGAGCCGTTATACATATTTCCATGACGGTAGATATTGTGATTTCTTCAGACAGCAAAAATTGATTAAAAATTAACATTTCCGATGCAATTTTGGGTGGAAGGGAGCGGACTAGAAAAATGTGTATGTTTTTGCTATATAATTAAAATTTAGCCTCGACATAGCTGTTTGCATACAGATATGTGAATTTAATATATCTAAAGATATACGATATATTTGATAAATAATACGTTTGAAAGCCCACCTATAAATAGAAGGCTAACGGCCAGCACCATCTAGCGGGTTACAACAGAAGCAACCGACAGCCTTCTAGTCATAGCAGGGTTTTTAAGATGTTTACGTATTAAACATACTGTATATCTTTAGGTATACTAAATTCACATACATGTATGTATACAGCTACGTCGTAGCTAAATTTTAAGTTGAAACAACTTTGTATGCAAATGAGATTAATCAGCCCACCTACACAGGAGAAAAAAAATATATTTTCGCCAGTTTCAAATTCCAGCAGTAAACAACAGGAAGCATTGTCCTGTTGAAAACAATTAAGTTCGAAATATATAGACAATTATCCCCCGCTGCCTTTGCTGGAATCCGCTAGACGGCGCTGGCTGTCAGCCTTCTATTCATAGCTGGGCTTTCAAAATGTTTATTTATTATACATACCGTATATCTTTAAATATACAACACACACACACACACATACACACACACATACACGTGTGTGTGTACATACAGGAGGATTGTAGCGTCTTCACAGACAATTGCCGTCCCTTATCGATTCTTCCTTATCATCCCATCTGCCTCCATGACTTCGTAGGTAACTTTGTGGACCAACTGTAGATCTGGATGGTTTACGACATAGGTGACAGAAGGGAGTTGTGCTTTCCACAGGACTGAAGGGGTCACTCTGTGGACACAATCTTTATGTATCATTATGTGTGGTTTTAGGCCAAAACTAGTTGTACATACATACATGCATATATACAAACATATATGTATACCTGCATACACACACACATGCATACATACACACACACATATGCATACATGCATACACACACATATGCATACATACATACAGCCATATGCATGCAAACACTGATATATAAATGCGTCCTTACATACATATATGCATGCATACATACACACACATAATCATGCATGTATACACACATATATACATGCACCCTTATAGAGATATATGCATGCATACATACACACATATATACATGCATCCTTACATACATATATGCATGTATACATACACACACATATGCATGCATGTATACACACATATATATATATTTTTTGTATATCTTGGAAGCACTCTGAGTATGTCCTGCGATCTTGATGGGGAAATATCAAACAGGATACAGAAAGCCAGTGATGTTTTGGTAAACTGAACAAGCGTCTCTGGTCTCAACACGGAATTTCGGTAAAGACAAAGCTCAACGTGTATCATGCGTGTGTGCTTGCGGCACTTCTTTATGCTTGTGAGACGTGGGTGGTCTACCGTAGACAGATGAAGCGACTTGAACGGTTCCACCAGTACTGCTTATGTCAGATCCTCGGCATAACTTGGCAAATGTTTGTCAGTGACGTCGAGGTTCTGGACAGAAGTGGCTGTGATAGTGTCGAGTCCTTGATTTTGAAACATCAGCTGTGCTGGACAGGCCATCTTGTAGGGATGAATGACAAGCGAATGCCGAAGCAGCTGCTTTATGGCGAGCTCCAAATTAGAAAAAGGAACGCGAGCAAACACAAGATGCGTTTCAAGGACTGCATCAAGGGGGCGCTCAAGAAAAGTAACATCCCTTGTGAGCACTGGGAAGCATACGCTAGCGACCGATCGCATTGGAGGAAGTGGAGGAAGTGGAGGAAGTGGCAGTGGCTAGTGGCAAGAGTCTATTTGAGGAAACAAGAAGAAGGCACGTGACACTAAAAAGAGATGTCCGGAAAGGAATCCATGTTGGCCTTCCCAAAGGCACTGACTGACGGCCTGACCTGACATGTGAGACCTGTAATAGGGTTTGTCTGAGCATGGCAGGTCTAAAGAGTCACCTGAGAGTGCACAAGAAAAGGGAAGCAGGCACCTGTGGAGCTATAAGTGTTCATCAGACGACGACATGTAATGTTTGTGGAAGTGTATGCAGGTCGAGTAGTGATCTCAGACGATACCTTGGGTCACATGGTACCATGGGCCCAGCACTAGGTGTCAATAATTGTC
>OZ024755.1:40012534-40027534 GCA_964016885.1 Eledone cirrhosa
ATGCTTCAAGCAAACTTTAACACCCTCTTATATTATATATTATATATATAATATATATATAATATATATAATATATATTATATATATATTATATATGTGCATAATATGCCTTGAAATTTCGGGAAAATCGGCTAGACGTAACGCCTCCAAAAAGCCCTAAAAACCTGAAAAAATGAAGTTTTTCATCTAATGCGGGCCCTAGGCCATAAAAAAGTTGGATTTTCTTTGCTCACGGCATGAAGAAGAGACTGACTAATACATAGTTACAATTTCAAGGAAATCGGTTTGACGTAACGCCTCATAAAACCCTAAACACCTTAAAAGACGCAGTTTGTTCCCTAATGCGGGCCCTAGAAGATCAAAAAGTTGAACCTGTTATGTGCATAACACTTCCTGAAACATAAATAATACACATGTAAAGTTTGAAAAAAGTCGGTTCGGTACTTCTCGAGTTTTAGGGATTCAACCTCACACACACACACACACACGCACGCACGCACGCACGCACGCACGCACGCACGCACGCACGCACGCGCATACAGACATCCTCAGGGAAGTGACGTAATGCAGACAGCCAGAATACAGACAGATATTATAAGGAAGCGACGTTATATGTATGTATCTATCGATACATACATATGGTCGATAAAATAAAGTACCAGTAATGAACTGGGTAATTGCTGGCCTTGTGCCTAAAGTAGAAACAGTTATATGTATGTATCTATCTAAAAAGAGAAAGACTAAGAATTATATAGAGAGATCGCTAAATCGTCTAATGCGGTCCCTAGGGCATTAAAAATTTGAATCCTCAGAACACGAATTTTGCTCAGAACACTCCCTGATACATAAATATTGCATGTGTAAAGTTTGAAAACAGTCGGTTGGCTGGTTTTCGAGTTTTAGGGATTCAAACTCACACATACACACAGACATTATCAGTTTTATATATATAGATATATAGATATTTATTAAAATAACAGATTAAAGTTTAAGCAAATAATCGCTGCTTTCACCCTTAACGGGATCTTCTGAAACTAAAGACGTCAATCTGTGAGCGCAGAAGTAAATATTTCAAAAAACGTTGCAACCGAAGGAAGACAAGAAGACGATACTTTGTTTCGTGGAAACGTTCCCTGGCAAAGAACGGGAAAAAAACGAAGATAATACGTCATTATTTGGGGCGTTGAAAACAATTACACACAGACAAAACCACGTTTATGGTATAAATGAAGTCGTAGACTAATATTCTATTAGGTGGTTCAGGTAGACGTTCTCTGGCAATGAACGGAAAAAACGGAGATAATACGTCATTATGTGGTGCGTGAGAACAATTACACACAGACAAAACCACGTTTATGGTATAACTGAAGTCGTAGACTAATATTCTATGTGTGTGTATGTGTCAGTGCGTGTGTATGTCAGTGTGTGTGTATGTGTCTGTGTGTGTTTTACTACGTATGTAAAGTTGTGTGTTAGTGTGTGTGTATGTCAGAGTGGTGTGTGTGTTTCAGTGTATGTGTGTCAGTGTGTGTTTTAGAGACTGTTTCAGTATGTTTCAGTGTGTGTGTATGTCAGTGTGTATATGTATGTGTATGTGACAGTGTGGATGTGACAGTGTGTATGTGACTGTGTGTGTGTGTTTGTGACAGTGTATGTGTGTATGTGCCAGAGTGTGTATGTGACAGTGTATGTGTGTTTGTGCCAGTGTGTGTATGTGTCAGTGTGTGTATGTGACAGTGTCTGTGCAAGTCAGTGTGTGTGTGCCAGTGTGTGTATGTATGAGTCAGTGTGTGTATGTGGCAGTGTGTGTATGTGCCAGTGTGTGTGACAGTGTGTGTATTATGTGCCAGTGTGTGTATGTCCCAGCGTCTCAGTATGTGCAAGTATGTGCCAGTTTCTGTCAGTATGTGCCATTGTGTGCCAGTGTGTGTATGTTCCAGCGTGTCAGTATGTGTCAGTTTGTGTCAGTATGTGTCAGTGTCCGTCAGTATGTGACAGTATGTGTACGCATGATATACGTATTATTCTAAACTCCTCTGATCCTCCAATTTCCTGTTTTATTCTCAAAGTAAATATTTTCATTAACATTTAATATTTTCCTCACCCCTCTCTCTCTCTCTCTCTCTCTCTCTCTCTCTCTCTCTCTCTCTCTCTCTCTCTCTCTCTCTCTCTCTCTCTCTCTCTCTTTCTTTCTTTCTCTCTCTCTCTTTCTCTTTCTCTCTCTTTCTCTCTCTCTCTATCTGTATGCACTAACACATAAATACATCCATACTCATATACATACCTATACACACCCACTTATATACAAATATATATATATTTATATAAAGAACATACATACACATATGCATACATACCTATATACATACACACACACACTCACAAACACATACACATACATATGTGTATGTGTATGTATATAGGTATGTGTGCATGCATGTATGCATGCATATCTGTAATGTATGTTCTATATATATATATATATATATATATATATATATATATACGTATATATATATATATGTATACGAACATATATACCCGTATGTATGTTCTTTGTATATACATATATATATACGTATATATATATATATATATATATGAACAAACATACCCGTATGTATGTTCTTTGTATATATATATATATATATATATATATATATATATATATATATATATATATACGAACATACATACCCGTATGTATGTTCTTTGTATATGTATATATATATATATATACATATATACGAACGTATATGTACACACATTTTTAAATCGCATTTCATTTCTTTGATCTTTACATGAAATCGATTTTGCTCGTGATTTGTCCATTTGGTGTTCAATCAAATGATGTTGTTGTTTATGTCTTTATTTAGTTGTTGTAGTTGTTGTAGCTGTGTTCACAGTTGTTGTTGTATCTGTGTTTACTAGTTCTATTCAGTTGTTATAGCTTTAAGTAGCACTCTATCAGATGTCTGTCTAATTATATGTTTCACTGTCATATACATACTTCACTATTAGTCTCTCCCCTCCACCGTCTATCATGTTGTTGTTGCCGTTGTTGCTGATGGTATATTGTAAAACTATAGGTTGTTGTTGTTGTTGATTTTATGAAAAGGCTGGTGGTATACTGGTTACGGTTGTTCGACTCACCGTTGTAAAATTATACGTTCCATTCCTTTATTTCACGTTGTTCCGGTTCAAACAGCTTGGAATATTTGTTGTACCTGTAATTCAAATGGTCAACCATGTCACATTATATCACCTTACAGTAGTCAGTCTTGTCACACTGTATCACCTTACAATAGTCAACCTTGTCACACTGTACTACCTTACAGTAGCCAACCATGTCACACTGTATCATCTTACAATAGTCAACCATGTCACACTGTATCATCTTACAATAGTCAAACTTGACACAATATATCACATTACAACAGTCAACCATGCCACACTGTATCACTTACAATAGTCAATCATATCACACTGTAACCTCTTACAATAGTGAGCCTTGTCACACTGTATCACCTTTCAGAAGTTAACCTTGTCACACTGTATAACATTACAATAGTCAACCTTGTCACACTGTATCATCTTACAATAAATAACCCTGTCACACTGTATCACCTTACAATAGTCAACCTTGTCACACTGTATCATCTTACAATAAATAACCCTGTCACACTGTATCACCTTACAATAGTCAACCTTGTCACACTGTATCATCTTACAATAAATAAGCCTGTCACACTGTATCACCTTACAATAGTCAACCTTGTCACACTGTATCATCTTACAGTAGTCAAACTTGTCACACTGTACTATTACAATAGTCAACCTTGTCACACTGTGTCACCTTACAATAGTCAACCATGTCACACTGAATCACCTTACAATAGTCAACCTTGTCACACTGTATCATCTTCCAGAAGTCAGCCTTGTCACACTGTATCACCTTACAATAGTTAACCATGTCACACTGTATCAAATTACAATAGTCAACCATGTCACACTGTACTACCTTACAATAGTCAGCCTTGTCACACTGTATCACCTTACAATAGTCAACCATATCACACTGTTTCACCTTATAATAGTCAATCTTGTCACACTGTACTACCTTACAGTAGTCAACATTGTCACACTGTATCACCTTACAATAGTCAACCTTGTCACACTGTATCACCTTACAATAATCAACCATGTCACACTGTATCACCTTACAATAGTCAACAATGTCACACTGTATCACCTTACAATAGTCAACCATGTCACACTGAATCACCTTACAATAATCAACCATGTCACACTGTATCACCTTACAATAGTCAATCTTGTCACACTGTACTACCTTACAGTAGTCAACATTGTCACACTGTATCATCTTACAGAAGTCAGCCTTGTCACACTGTATCACCTTACAATAGTCAACCATGTCACACTGTATCACCTTACAATAGTCAACCATGTCACACTGTATCACCTTACAATAGTCAGCCTTGTCACACTGTATCATCTTACAGTAGTCAACCATGTCACACTGTATCACCTTACAATAGTCAACCTTGTCACACTGTATCACCTTACAATAGTCAACCATGTCACACTGTATCATCTTACAGTAGTCAACCTTGTCACACTGTATCACCTTACAATAGTCAACCTTGTCACACTGTATCATCTTACAGTAGTCAACCATGTCACACTGTATCACCTTACAATAGTCAACCATGTCACACTGTATCACCTTACAATAGTCAACCATGTCACACTGTATCATCTTACAGTAGTCAACCTTGTCACACTGTATCACCTTACAATAGTCAACCTTGTCACACTGTATAACCTTACAATAATCAACCATGTCACACTGTATCACCTTACAGTAGTCAACCTTGTCACACTATATCACCTTAAAATAGTCAACCTTGTCACACTGTATCATCTTACAATAGTCAACCTTGTCACACTGTATCACCTTTCAATAGTCAACCTTGTCACACTGTATCACCTTGCAATAGTCAACCTTGTCACACTGTATCACCTTACAATAGTCAACCTTGTCACACTGTATCACCTTTCAATAGTCAACCTTGTCACACTGTATCACCTTGCAATAGTCAACCTTGTCACACTGTATCACCTTACAATAGTCAACCTTGTCACACTGTATCACCTTTCAATAGTCAACCTTGTCACACTGTATCACCTACAATAGTCAACCTTGTCACACTGTATCACCTTACAATAGTCAACCTTGTCACACTGTATCACCTTACAATAGTCAACCTTGTCACACTGTATCACCTTACAATAGTCAACCTTGTCACACTGTATCACCTTACAATAGTCAACCTTGTCACACTGTATCACCTTACAATAGTCAACCATGTCACACTGTATCACCTTTCAATAGTCAAACTTGTCACACTGTTTCACCTTACAATAGCCAGCCTTGTCACACTTTGTATCTCCTTACAACAACAACATGTACACGTGTTTGTAGAATGCTCGGGCACTTTCATGCTAATTTCATGAGCAGAGCGTTCCCTTAATATTTTGCAACTGAAACACTTATCACCGAAATTGACCGCCACAGAAGTTTGTTTTTACTGTCTACAATTTGACAGTCTCATAGAGTTGTCTTAGTTTCGTAATCTCGGATTAGACTACTGGGAACTGTGTGTGTGTGGTGTGTGTGTGGTGTGGTGTGTGTGTGTGGTGTGGTGTGTGTGTGTGGTGTGTTGTATGATGTGTGGTATGCTGTGTGTGGTGTCTGTGGTGTGTGGTGTGGTGTGTGTGTGTGGTGTCTGTGGTGTGGTGTCTGTGGTGTGTTGTGTGTGGTGTGCTGTATCTTGTGTGTGTGGTGTGTTGTGTGTGTAAGCTGTGTGTGGTGTGTGTGCGTGAGCTGTGTGTTGTGTAGGTCTGTTGACAGCTGGGGTGGGGGGTGGGGGGTAGTTGCCCTCAGTTGTCTGGGTAACCCTGACTTTAATTCCCTCGAGAGACTAACCTCCATATTGCCAGGTTTCAGTTGTTGGGATTTTATTATCTACTAGCAGTGGTACCCGGCGTTAAACGGGATAAGGTATTGTGAAATATATAACCTCCTTAGCTAAGCTTAGTATTGCCACAACCACGGCTGGCAAAGAAGCAAGGGCCTGGGGTACGTAAATAAGCAACACTGTGGCTTAAAACGTGAGGAAGAAATTGTGTGCACTTACCAACTGTTTGGGGAATGAGTGTGAGATTTGTCTTGAGCAAGGGTGACAGAATAACCGGAGTCAGCAGACAGCCAGACATACAGACAGATATTATAAGGGCGCGGCGTTATATGTTTGTATCTAACTAAAAAGAGAAATACTAAGAATTATAGAGAGATCGCTAAATCGCCTAATGTGGTCCCTAGAGCATTGAAAATTTGAGATGTTTTGGCTCAGAACACTCCCTGAAACATAAGTATTACATGTGCAAAGTTTGAAAATATTCGGTTGGGTGCTTCTCTAGTTTTAGGGATTCAAACTCACACACATACAGATATCCTCGGTTTTATATATATATAGATTACTGTAGATAATGGTAGTAGATAAACTAATGTACGAGTAACGGACTGGGGTCGATTTAATCGACTTTAACCCTATTGAATCGCTCTAGGTTGGGCAGCTTTCAACAAGAACAAGGAGGTACTAACATCAAAACAATTTGACGTTGTTGTTGTTAAATTCTCGCTCTTTTTAACCTAATATTTCTACTCTATTATGTTGATAAAATGTAGTAAATTATAATTATTATAAGATTAATTAAAATAAGATTAATTATAATATTACTAATCAACTAGTTAGAAGTGTCCGTGTTGCTCAAGGTTGGTTTATTAGGTTTCAGTAGTGAAGTGAGTCTGACAGAGACAGTAGTATTGTAGTGTTGTGTACTATATTTACTAACGAAATTGGCAGAGTCGCTTGAACGTTGGTCAGACGTCCCAGGATATGATCCAACTCTCTCTGCTCTGAGCTCAAATCCCGCCGGGGTCGACTTTGCCTTTTATCCAGTGACGTCGATAAAAAAAAGTACCAGTTCAATACTGGTATCGATTCTTCCTCTATATTTCTTTCTCACTTCATCACCATCACTCCCTTTCTCTCTCTCACTACCCCTTTCTTCCACTCCCCTTCTTTCACTCTTTCTCAGATATAGGGAGGGGATGGCATCCACCAAGTTGAAAAATGCACAAGCCAAGCTGTGTGTCCCTATGGTACGACTACTATGGTAAACTAGGAGCTACGGGTCTATACATATATATATGCACACATGGTGGCTGCCCCCTCGTTATCGAGTATGGCCATTGCATAATATACCATTATTAATAATTATTAATTAATGCTATCGTGCAATGCCTGTGCGTGAAGATATTTTTTAAAGAGAGGAAAGACTGTGCACTGAACCAATCCCACTCTCTGAGCGACAGTAGCTATAACCCGAAAAGAAGAAAAGATCAACATCATCGGTAACTACTGAGCCGCAGGTTTATATCGGAGTTATCCCAGTTTCCTGAATTGCCTTCTCCTAGAAGAATGCCCAGACAAAGGCTAGGGATCCTTCACTCCCAGTGGCTTATACATACATACACATACGCACATACATATATACATACATACATATATACACTATAGTAAGTATGGTATTGTAGAAGGGACTAACTCTACTAATGAGGTCACCTTGACCATTAAACATTCATTTACTCTCTCTGCAAATGATATATGTTTTCACTTGAGTGACTTCCCTTTATTGGATACATTAACCTGTCAAATTTCACATGAAACCCCTTTATTTTAGAATGTTCTAGAATATTACATCCAATGACAACAGATGAATATTTTAACACGTTGAAGAATCTACAATATAACTCTCATTTCAGACAGATTCGTATTGTTTAGCTGATCATTCCAACCAACATTTTATTTGCTATGATTCAAGTTCAACAGATAAAATATTGCGTGTTTGTTGGAAACGAGAGAGAGTTATATTTTCACAGTGTATTTATCATTTAATATAGCATCCATTAATACTTTAACTTTAAAAAATGCTTACATCGCCATTCCATTATTTTTATTGTAATTAAAGTCTAACAGAACAGGTTGGTATAATGGAAATATGTAGAGTAAGATTATATTAGACATGGTATATAATAATATTTGACTTGATCTCATTATAATTATCTTATCTGTACTGGCTACATTTTCCAAATATTATTACATTAAATGTTTTATTCTTTATAACATTACGCTAAATATTCAAGCTGTGAGTAGTGTATGTTGAAATAATCGATATAATAAAAAAGAAATGGGTATATTAGTGTTTCGTGACGAAAGGATATAATCGAAATGTTCCAGCAAATTTTATTACATATAATATTCCAATATTTTTTACCCTTTAAAAATCAGAAATACAACTGAGACTTGAGTAGAACACACGTATTGGACGGGTTAGTGAGATAGTGTCGACACTCAGATACATACCATATTATTACAGTAGATTCCACTGTTTAGTGTTGTTAATATTCTACACTTACACTTCACCTGTGGGTCTTGGCCACCGACAGGATGGAGAATATTTTGCCCGGTTGGACGGCGAGGGAGACGCACGGAGACAGCCACTCCACTTCACGGGGCTCGCACCTGCGGCCGGCCAACTCCCCTGTGGTAGCAGTGAGTAGGGATGTGGTCTATGGTGACCCAAGAACGTCGGAAGTCTCCATTGCCAAGAAGTTTGACAAGAAGCCACTCCACCTCGTGGGATTCGCACCTGCAGGCGGCCAGCTTTGCTCCGATAGCAGTGAGTAGGGAAGTGGTGTATGGTGAGCCAAGAATGCCGGAAGTCTCCACTGCTACAGGCTCTACCACAAACCTATCTGAGAGTGGCCAATACTTGGGTAGTTTGCCCTCTTCGGCTATGTGGGCAGCAGTGCCTGGCCTGGTACTCGAACGCACCATGTTTCCACATGTCTAGGTCTCACGGTACTACGGAACATCTCACTGACTGAAGCTACTGTTTATTTAGTTGTGAATGTTGGACCTCCGTCGGTTTCAACTGCGATTATTCCAGTTTAATCAACAGAACACCTTGCTATTGAAATAAACGTGTAGGTACCTGAGTTTAACACTGATGCAGGTATCTTTAACGTCAGTCACATTGAGTGACAAGGTCTGTTCTTTGAATTACAGGAAGAACCATTAGACCACGTCACCTCATCCGACACATTAATCACTAGGCCACACCTCTTCATCTGATACATTAACCACTAGGCCACACCGCTTCACCTGACACATTAACCACACGGCCACACCTCTTCATCTGATACATTAACGACTAGGCCACACCCCTTCACCTGACACATTAACCACACGGCCACACGTCTTCATCTGACCCTTTAACTACTAGGCCACACCTCTTAGCCTGACACGTAAACCATTAGGCCACACCCCTTCACCTGACACATTAACCACTAGGCCACACCCCTTCACCTGACCCATAAAACACAACGCCGCCACACCCCTTCACCTGACACATTAATCACAAGGCCACACCCCTTCACCTAAGACATTAACCACACGGTCACCACACCCCTTCACCTGACACATTAACCACTAGGCCACACCCCTTTACCTGACACATTAACCACTAGGCCACACCCCTTCACCTGACACATTAATCACTAGGCCACACCCCTTCACCTGATACATTAACCACAAGGCTACCACACCCCTTCACCTGACACGTTAAGCACTAGGCCACAACTCTTCAGTTGACACATTAACAACTAGGCCACACCTCTTAGCCTGACACATTAACCACTAGGCCACACCTCTTCACCTGACACATTAACCACAAGGCCACACCTCTTAGCCTGACACATTAACCACTAGGCCACACCTCTTCACCTGACACATTAACCACAAGGCCACACCTCTTAGCCTGATACATTAACCACAAGGCCACACCTCTTAGCCTGATACATTAACCACAAGGCCACACCTCTTAGCCTGACACATTAACCACTAGGCCACACCTCTTCACCTGACACATTAACCACAAGGCCACACCTCTTAGCCTGATACATTAACCACAAGGCCACACCTCTTAGCCTGTCACATTAACCACTAGGAAACTCACTCACATCCGGTACATTAATGACTAGACCCCCACCACCACCACCTCATCCGACACGTGAGCCACAAGGCCACACCGCTTCATCTTCATTATTATCCACTAGGTTACGCCCCTTCATGTATTTACCATTCTAGTAACTATAGTACTACTGCTATGTTAGTACCATTCCAGTAACTATAGTACTACTGCTATGTTAGTATCATTCCAGTAACTATAGTACTACTGCTATGTTAGTACCATTCCAGTAACTATAGTACTACTGCTATGTTAGTATCATTCCAGTAACTATAGTACTAGTTCTATGTTAGTACCATTCCAGTAACTATAGTACTACTGCTATGTTAGTACCATTCCAGTAACTATAGTACTACTGCTATGTTAGTATCATTCCAGTAACTATAGTACTAGTTCTATGTTAGTACCATTCCAGTAACTATAGTACTACTGCTATGTTAGTACCATTCCAGTAACTATAGTACTACTGCTATATTAGTACCATTCCAGTTACTGTAGTACTATTGCTATGTTAGTACCATTCCAGTAACTATAGTACTACTGCTATGTTAGTACCATTCCAGTAACTATAGTACTACTGCTATGTTAGTACCATTCCAGTTACTGTAGTACTATTGCTATGTTAGTACCATTTCAGTAACTGTAGTAGTAGAGCTATGTTAGTACCTTTCCAGTAACTATAGTACTACTGCTATATTAGTACCATTCCAGTTACTGTAGTACTATTGCTATGTTAGTACCATTTCAGTAACTGTAGTACTAGTGCTATGTTAGTACCATTCCAGTAACTGTAGTACTAGTGCTATGTTAGTACCATTCCAGTAACTATAGTACTACGGCTGTTAGTACCATTACAGTTAATGTAATACTATTGCTATGTTAGTACCATTACAGTAATTATAGTACTAGTGCTATGTTAGTACCATTCCAGTTAATGTAGTACTAGTGTCATGTTAGTACCATTCCAGTAACTATGGTACTAGTGTTATGTTAGTGCCATTCCAGTAACTATAGTAGTAGAGCTATGTTAGTACCATTCCAGTAACTATAGTAGTAGAGCTATGATAGTACCTCTCCAGTAACTGTAGTACTAGTGCTATTTTAGTACCATTCCAGTAACTATAGTACTATTGCTATGTTAGTACCATTCCAGTAGCTGTAGTAGTATAGTACTACTATAGTACTACTGCTTGTACCTTTCCAGTAACTGTCGTACTATTGCTATGTTAGTACCATTCCAGTAATTATAGTACTACTGCTATGTGTGTACCATTCCAGTAACTATAGTACTATTGCTATGTTAATACCATCCAGTTACTGTAATACTAGTGCTATGTTAGTACCACTGTAGAGTGCTCAACTTATCGGGCTGGAAGGAGCCAATCATATATGTAATATAGAATATGCTTCGATCATTCCCGGTGGGAACTGTTTAAATGAAGTATTTCTGTAGGAAAGGTACAGGAAAAGAGTGCTCTATGTAGGCTACAGAGCTTTTTAGTTATATAATAAACAACATAAGGTACTATTATTTCATTTACCAGTGGTTTCTTGAAGACAGTACCTTATGTTGTTTATTACATAACTAAAAAACTCCTTCCATCCCGATAAGTTGAGCACTCTACAATTTCAGGAAATTAACCAACATATATAGTTTTCTCGTCTGTGTAAATGAGGTGATTAATCTCATATTGAGCCAACGTATGCAGCTTCATATGTAAATGAGATTAATCACCTCATTTACACAGACAAGAAAACTATATATTCTCGCCTGTCTTCTAGTCCAGCAGTCGCAAGCGGTGGGAGGGACCGTCCTAACGAAGGCCAGTTAAGCCTGCAATGCATAGACGGTTGTGCCCCTTGCTTCTGCTTGACATCACCAGAGGGCGTTAGTACCCCGATGTTTGCATAGCTACGGCTTCCTAAAACCGTGTTTCTTTGGAGATACGAAATATTTATTATACATATTATATAAAGCTATGCTTGAAGCGAAATCCTATTTCTTTTATATATATATATATATATATATATATATATATATATATATATATATATATATATATATACATATATATATATATATATATATATATATATATATATATATATATTTCGTTTCTGAATTTGTTTAGCAAGATTCTTTATCTGAAAACGTGTGTTGAAACCGATATTGTTATACTTTGGGAGGGTCATGTTGCCAATAAGAAACACACGCACCAATTGTTTTCACTCTAATTTATTATAAATTAAATTTATAAATTCTTAACTTTATAAATTTAATTTATAATAAATTGAAGTGAAAGCAACTGGTGCGTGTGTTTCTTATTGGCAACATGAACCTCCCAAAGTATAACAATATATATATATATATATATATAACCCATTAGCAACCCTGCACCACGTTTTTCTCATATTTACACATATTTTTTCCCCGCTGTTACACGTCTATTTCGTTCTTACTGCTTCCTCTTTCTCTGTATCTTTACCCTCTCTAGCAGTCACTCTCTCTGTTAGCCTCTTCCTCACCCTTCACTCACTCATTCTCTGTTACTACCTCTCCTCCTCCCCCTTCTTCCCGTTTGACCTGTGCGTAATTCTTTTCTTTCGCACCCTTGGTCTAGCAGGTCGTTCTTTTTCTCTCTCTCGTCTACGATTTCACAGAACTTACGTTCACCGAATTCACAGACTAGATCCCTTCTTCCTCCCGTTAGACCTGTACGGAATTCCTTCCTTGCTCACATTCCAACCAGGTTTGATGGTCTTTATTCTCTCTCGTTCACGATTTCACCGAATTTAAATTCATAGAAATTTGGGACTTGACTCCTTCTTCCTCACTTTTCGTTGCTTCACCATTTTGTTTGTTTACACTCGTGTTCCCTTTATTTACCTGTCCCAACGACTTTTTTTAGCCGTTGCTCGCACCAACCGGAGGTATATGGTCTTTAAAGCGATGAAATACCAATGATGGTTGGAAGATCACTGATGAAGGTCTAACTTTATTCATATATATATATATATATATATATATATATATATATATATATATATACACGATTCTTTAATTTCTTCAAATAACCAAAGTCTCACTCACGTATCAAATATCTAAAAACGCACACAGGGGGAAAAAAATATGACTACTGACCAGCAAGCCTACAACGGACGAAATTGGTCTGATAATGAAATTGACCTCTTAATAAACACGTGGTTTTCTCTGTCCCAAACAATCTCAATACAAGCCCCTGCAACAGTCAAAACCAGCCACCTCACTAGCCTCCACCTTTTATTTACCACGAGGTCTGCAGATACACAACAAACTAAAACATGTAGAAGTCTCTTTCAAACTAATTCAAAACCATTTTAAAAAACTTCGACATATTTACTCCAATGGACAAACATAACAACAGCAACAACAGCAACAACAACAACAACAGCAACAACAGCCACAACAACAACAGCCAGAAAATCAGGAGTCACCACCACCACCGCCACCACTACTGAATTCAAGCATAATAGCTGAGTTACTGAATGACAGTATCCCTCAACCACTCACTCGGCCATCATTATCGCCATCACCACCGTCACCATCTTCTGTCACATCAACTGCTAATAATGGACCACTGCTTTCTCTCCCACCACTCTCACAGCCTCCACCACAGTTGTCATCATCACCACCACTGCTTTCTTCCCGCACATCACAGCCATGCCGTAGTTAAAAGAACTTTTAAAAAAAATCTATGGAGATGTATACGCCCCCACTACAATACTAGAAACCCCCAAATATGCCGCTACTCACTACCTCAGAGACTATGCACACGTAGCGAGTGTATATTTGCCCATTTACGAGGTACTAGGCGCACTAACACTGCCAGCCAACACCAAAGCACGCTGCCCGAACGCATAATTCTGAGTCCCAAAATCTACCAACATTCCCAACGCGAGAGGCTGTCTGCTGACTGACTCTCCCTTCACTCATCTTCCTGGGACACAACGCACGAACAGAAAAGGGGCTCCATGCCAACACACAAACCACAATGAAGGACCCCCTGCTGCAGTAATGCTGTTCCAGTCTCCTCACAAAGACACGAATACAACAACAAAAACAACAAAGACACGATTACAACAACAACAAATACAACAACAACAAAAGAGGAAACTGCAATGGTGTAACCACAAATCCAATCAAAAACTGATACCTGAACAAGAAAATTTTTCTTTTTTAGCCATGAACATGGCAAAAGAGATAGAGAAAAACATTTTAGCCATCACCCAACACCATCCTTGCTGCCACTAACACACAATCTCAAAACCAGCCACCACACTAGCCTCCACATTTTTACTCAATACACAAGGTATCAGCCCATCCATTAATGCACAGAAATGGAAAATCCAATTCATTGAGGATTGGGTTGGTAACCATCCATTTCACATCCCCCTCTTCATTCTTACTGAGACCGACCTTGACAACTCCCACTTGGAGGCCGAATTAAGAGTGAGGAATTTCACAACCATCCGTGAGGATCGTGTTGGCAGAAAGAAGGGTGGAACTGCCATTTTCCTGCATGATTCTTTTACGGCAGATGATAACGCAACATTCTCCAATGGCTACTGTAAATCAGTCACTGTGCACAACAAAGCCAATGACCTGACATTAGTTGCGCTCTATAGGCCACCACAAACACCCATAATCTGCTTCAAAGAATGCCTCAACAGTATTAAATGCTTTATTAAACAGTGCCATTCTGGCAACATACTTTTGATGGGAGACTTTAATCTTCCCTGTGTCGATTGGTCTACATGTAGTTTGAAACCAGTCACCACAGC
>OZ024755.1:40045034-40057534 GCA_964016885.1 Eledone cirrhosa
CCTTATCATCTAACTCATTCTCAATACATATTAACTTTCTTCGCACATATTATCAATTCCTTCAATATACAAACCTTAACTTCACATTATTTTTCTCAAATCCTTCAATATACAAACCTTAACTTTACACTTTTTTCTCTTCGTTAATTTTCAAATTTCGTTAATTTTCAAATTTCCATAATACTTGTAAACATACAAACCTTTTTTGACGTTAGAACATTCATCCGGAATTCATTATTTTCTTCTCATCAAACTCATTATTCTCAATACATATTAACTCCCTCTCCTTCTTCGTTAATTTTAAAATTCTTTTAATTTATACATTATCTTCCAACGGTTTTCAACCTCTCTATGTAAAACAATATATCTTTCTCAGTTATAAAACTATCTCTCTCTCTCTATCACCCATCTCTCCTCCTATCTGATACTTCCTCATTATATTCATCTCCTTCTTTTTTTCATCCTTTCCACCCCACCCCCCTCTAAATAAAATATTTTTCCCAATATCACAGATCAATCTAAAACTACTTCTCATATGTTGATTTAAAACTGCACTATCCACAAGTGTTTTTTAGCCTTCTTATCATGTCCTCCTGTTTTATCTGATGAAAACACAAATATTATTGCATGATGATGTTTGTTTTTGAAATGCGCATAATAAAATACATGGAACTCCTTTAACCATCTTCTGTTCTTATATATATATATATATATATATATATATATATATATATATATATATATATATATATATATATATGTGCACATATATATATATCGCGCTAACGATAATGATAAAAATGGTTTCTTTATTAGTCACACAAGGCTTATATTAAGAGGACATTATGCACAGTCGAAAGCGCAGTAAATATAAAGATCTGATAATTAACATTGAGAAAATATGGCATCTTAAAGCCTGTACAATAACAGTGGTAGTCGGAGCACTTGAAATGGTCGGGACTGTCCCGAAAACCTTGGTGAGTTCAACACGGAAGATGTAGAGTTCCAAATATTGTTCCTTAAATGTTACGTGGATCTCTCTTGCGGTGAATATCAGGTCGACCGTCTTTCTGTTCACACTGGCTTTCTGGTACCGTCTCATCAAGAAGATAAGTATTCAACCTGTTTATGATGACCTTGGGAACGATATTGCCCGCAATGCTCAAAATGGAGTTCCGGCGATAGTTTTCACAGCTGGACTTGTTATTTTTGCCTTTGTATACGTGCACTATTCTAACATCTTTCAGATGGGTAAACAGCCATCCTTCCAGTATGTACAGAGGAACTCAGTAAAGTTCTGTATCAGTGGCTGACCACTTTCTTTGAAAACTTCAGGTGGAATGCCATCGGAGCCTCCTGATGGGTGGATCATCATGTTCCATATGCAGTGATCTAACTGGGACCTCTTCATTGAGAGTGGGGTCAATTGATGAAGGCCTGTTAAGGAGCTGTTCGAAGTACAGCTGGTATTTACTGCCATTTCTTATTTATTGGTTCATTAGGAGTGATGAGTTTGCACTGCAGGTTCCGGATTAGGGCTGCACTTCTCTGTGGTGTCCCAAACACCTCTCTCAAGCTGGGGTAGAAGAGCTTGACATTTTTTGAGTCAGCATAACCTTGGATCTCCTCTGCCCTCTTTCCCAATATTCATTCATCATGGAGCGCAACCACATCTGAACTTTTCCTCTGCGATGGTGGAACTTGTCCTGCTTTGAGTGAGACTGTTTATGTATTAGCCAGTTCTTGTGAGCAGCATACTCCTCAGCAAAAAGACTTGGAATTTCAGAATCATTGTCACCAAACCAGTCCTGATGATGTATTTTGAGGACGTCTGTTGTCTCTTTGGTGACCGTGTCAACTTCATTTATTAATTTAGCCCAGTTTTCCACCCTCCCCCCCTCTCTCTCTCTCTCTCTCTCTCTCTCTCTCTCTCTCTCTCTCTCTCTCTCTCTCTATCTCTCTCTCTCTCTCTCTCTCTCTCTCTCTCTCTCTCTCTCTCTCCTTTGATGCAGTCAACTTGCTCTAAACGGTTTGAAATTTTATTCTGTAAGGAAACTGTTATGCCAGGGTTATTGGTTTTTTTAACATCATGTTCTTTTAGAGGTTTTGTTGCCCTGGGGCTTCTTCTTCGCACCTAGTTCAACATTGATCTGAGGAGAAGGTGGGCTATTGAGCATTCGACACCTCTCGTTCCTCTCGTGATACGAAAGTCCAGCAGATCACGTGATCTGGAAAGGAAAACATCTATTTGATATCAGTCCTTCCATCTTGGATATAGCCAGATTTTATAGGTATCGTTCAGATGGAAGAATGTATACCTGATTGGGAGATTGTGCTGGGCGCAGAGTGACAGCAGAGGTTTACCATGTACATACAAGGAGGTTACCATATATATATATGGGGAGGGTCATATTGTTATAATATTGTCAGAAATAATAACAGAACACACTCACTGTTTGGTTTGGTTTGGTTTTCGCTTCTGTATCTTTTATATCTCCATAGTTAATTTATCTGGTAATCAATGTTTATCATTGATTGACCAACGGTTAAAAATACAGATATAAATATATATATATATATATATATATATATATATATATATATATATATATATAAAGAATGAATAATAACAGGTAGACATCATAAAAAGGTAATTTATTCCGTGTGCTTACAAATGTTTCCACGGTGGTTATACAGCCTTGTTATGCTATGTGCACATAGCCTAACTAGGCTGTATAACCACCGTGGAAACATTTGTAAGCACACGAAATAAATTACCTTTTTATGATGTCTACCTGTTATTATTCATTCTTTATCTACACTCCGGAATACAGAAGAATCAGGAACTGAGTTTCTTCAAGTATTCTTACATAACTCGTTGAGTAACCCCTTAGCATGCGTCAACTCTATCCAGTGTAGTAATTAACCATTACTGCATCCAGGATAATCCTAAGCATTTCTTGCATAACCTAATATATATATATAGTATATCAAAGTTCTTTCGTCACACATCTGTGACATCACCAGTGGTGTTATCATGTTTCATCCCGTTGTATTGTAATACACACACACACGCGCGGGCGGGCACGCACACACACATTCATTTATATATAAATATATATATATATTCGGTCATCCCCATAGTTTCCGTCTACCAAATGTCACTCACATGGCATTGATAAACGGCATTACCTGCCTAAGGTGCCAATCAGTGTGGCTGAACGCGAAACCATATTCTAGCAAATCGACCTCCTTAGGAACACGTATGTTGAAACTTAATAGTGCCCCAGTTCAGTCATATAAGTCCCCTTGGCAACAGATAATGGAACCTTTGGGAATAACGTTTGGCTAAGTTGAAACATCTCATTTACATAATTTCTCTTTGCAGTTTCACGTGGTTTATAGTTAGGAAATATTATATTGTGGATTGGCAGTATCGGTAGAGGGTCGGATGCCATGCTTTGAAGCATAGAGTTACCTCCCTGTATGATCTGAGTTCAAATCCCGCCGAGGTTAACTTTGCCTTTCATCCTTCCGGGGTCGATAAAATAAAGTACCAGTAATGCACTGGTTAATTGCTGGCCTTGTGCCAAAAGTATAAACAATTATAGTGTGGAAATAGTAAAATAATTGTTTCTGCGTTTGGCACAAGGCCAGCAATTACCCAGTGCATACTGGTACTTTATTTTATCGACCCCGTGGAAATAGTAAAATAATGGGAGTTCGTTGTTTGATTATTGTGTATAAATCAAAGTATATTTCAGTGAAATGTGAGATATATCATTCTTTCATTACATGTGTAGCAGATGTCATTGTTTAGAGAAGTTGATAATTATTCTCATAAATATATAGTTACTATAGCAACAACCTACTAACTAATGAACGCTGACATCGTCTCCTGTCACAGCCAGTAAACGGGTGTGATTTAGTGGTTAACGTGTCCGACTGAAATCCCACGGAGGTCAACTTTTGCATTCATCATTTTAGGATCGACAAATAAAGTCCCAGCTATTGGTGAAATTTAACTGCATATTTTGTCCATATAGAAAAATATAATGTATTATTATGGGTCTGGATTGGCAGTATCGGTAGAGGCTCGGACGCCATGCTTTGCAGCAAAGAGTTACGGCCCTTTATGTTCTGAGTTCAAATCCCGCCGAGGTTTACTTTGCCTTTCATCCTTACAGGGTCGATAGAATAAATTACCAGTAATGTACTGGGTAATTGCTGGCCTTGTGCCAAAATAAAATCACTTATTGTATATTAGTTCAGAGTATTGCCCTCGTCTACTATACTTCCCTTCTATCTTTATAATGGTTAAACCAATTCAATCAAGCGTGTCGCTATTTTGATAAATTGTTCCTTTAATAGCCACATAGGGTTGCTATTAAGCAAACAACAAAGACGGCACAGAACGATACTGTGTGGAGTTTTGTGTGTAAAAAAGGCTATAACAATAACCAAAGAAAAAAAAACATTTAAAAACCAATCAAAAACGAATTCCCCAATAGTGAGTCTGGGGGTGACTTCCGCGGGTCACTCGTGGATAAAACCCACAAAAACTCACAGCCGTCCTGTTCGCTAGAGCCAAAAACCCGTTCCAGTTCTCCTCCTCCATTCTACAGGTATATATTCAGAACAAACCCATTTACTCAGGCCTTTCTCACCACTCTCACCCACCTTTTAACAAAATGGCTGGAAGGTATCTCTTTCCTTTCCACCCTGATTTTCCTCTTCAAGTGAAATCTAAAAAATTCAATCAGGAGTTCGCCGAAGCGGGGTTGCTTATCTTCAGCTCTTTCAAATGCATCTACGACATGACCTGTTTAACCATGGGCACTAGGCAGATAAAACTGCCTATTTTTCCCGGCGGAAGGAAGAAGACAGGGCAATCTTCACGCTAGAAAGATTTTTTTTTGTATTCCTGTATAAAAGAAACGATCGACTTTCGTCAAATCGGACCGAGGAAATAAGGTTTCCATTGGTCTTTCCAGTTGCTAATACTATCTATTGGTCGCAACTCCAGGTAGAAGGAGCAACGTGAAATAAAGTGTCTTGCCCAAGGACATAACGCATCGCCTGGTCTGGAAATCGAACTCACAACCTCACACCTCACGATTTCGAATCCAATTCTCTAACCACTCAGTCATACGCCTTTACTGTATACGGAGGAATATTGGAAAGTGTTTACACTTCACAGTTCATTGGATTCACAGTTGAGGCTTCTAATTATTAATATATATGAGGGTGTTTACATACATAGATATAAACACCTACACATACATACACAGACACATACATACATATACATACACACATACACGAATAAACACATACACACATATATATATACATACTTATATACACACATACATACACACACACATAGATACATACACATACACATACATATATATATATATACAGGTTTTCTACTAGACATATACCTCAAGAGACATGTTCCTAAAGCATATAATAAATGTAAATTGCAGCATTTTCACTGATAACACAGTAAAACAATATTTTAGGTGGGTGGCGTAACACGATATCTTATAACGTTGCTAATTAGAATTTGGATAATTAATGCTGCCGCCATTAACATTATCATCACTCCCTCCCTGGAGTTACTGTTCAGGAGAGGGTCATTTCATTGAGGCCTTAGATTCAGTTCCTGGTAAACTTTCAAATGTAAGGCTCATGCTTATTGTGCGTCACCCATCATACTAAGGAATATTAGAAAATACAGTTACATTGAAAGGACCTCCGTCATTTTCGACGATGAGCGTTCTAGTCCAACTCTTGGACACTGAACAATTGCATGCAGAACGGTTTCGGTGATCTACTCACATCTGAACACACACACCAAACATTATACACACACGCAAACGCATGCGCAGAGACAGAGACAAGAAGAGATAAATTAATTAATTAATTAATTACATAAAAATGACGTAGACATTACAATACAATAGGAGGGAACATAATAGTACCACTGATGGTGTTGCAGATGTGCAACGAAAGAACTTTGATAGACTATATATATATATTTATATCTGTATTTTAACCGTTGGTCAATCAATGATAAACATTGATTGCCAAATAAATTAACTATGGAGATATAAAAGATACAGAAGCGAAAACCAACCAAACAGTGAGTGTGTTCTGTTATTATTTCTGGCAATATTATTACAACAATATGACCCTCCCCAAGTATAACAATATATATATATATATGCAAAAGTTCTATTTAAAGTTGTTGGGATACAACAAGTAAATATTTTTATAACTGATATAAAGCACTCGACAAATTTTTGGAGTAGATATACGATATTAATAAATGGAAACTATATTTATAAAACCATATTTATTTCATTATACATATTTCAGGGATACCACATTAAATTATGGTATGCCTTCATCAGACAAAATACATTATATAACAGTTTATATTGTTATGGTTATATTTATATTGTTATGGTTATATTTACAAATTATAATCCTTTGGTAATTTATTGATATTGGATTATCTCTATACAGATGCATATGTGTGTATTAACATGCATAGAAAGTGTTATAGATTGTTTGTGTTTGTATATGTGTCTGTATATATATATATGAGTGATGCATGAGGACGCACGCAAATATTTACTTATACATACGTATGTGTATATATGTATGTGTATATATCTATGTGGTTGAGAAGTATGTTGCAGATGTGCATAATATTAAACACATGAATGGTAATCGTATATATGAGGGCATGATTGTTAATTGTATATAGTTGTATATATATATACTGTGAAGTTTTTATAACACAATGAGTGTATAACAGTGATTAAGAGAAATTATTTACGTTTTGTATGGCTATATTGTTGGCTTGAGTAAACATAATTTCTATTTTCAGGACGTGCGTATCTATATGTATGTGTATATACATATATATCTGTATGTCTTTGCATAAAATACTAATCTCTATACCAAGGGTACATTTTGAACTCAGATTTTGGTATATTGATCTCAAGTTTCTAAACTAAACATCTGGTCATTATTGAACAATGTTTAATTTCTCATATTATATATCTATGTCCCATTCATGAATATTGATACTTATATTTTTATTATTCATTTCATATAAATTGTTAACTCAACTTAATATGACATGACGTAAAGTTGTCACTGTCCCCCTCTCTCTATATAGTATTTCTCTCTCTTGAGTTTCTCTTTCTGTATGATGACTTGTTATCTCTATGTTGCTTTCCTTTGTTTTTCTTATTCCTTCCTTTTCTTTCTTTTTTATTTCCTCCTATCTTTATCTATCTCTTTTTTTTCTCCATACATTTCTCTCTCTCTCCGATATTTCTCCAGGTTTTCTTTCTCTTTTCTTTCTCTCTCTCTCTGTCTTTGTTCTTTTCTCTCTCTCCGTCTTTTTTCTTTCTCTCCGTCTTTTTCTAATTGTGCTTAACACTATGACTTATTATATAAACAAATCACTATCCAGACAGCCTCCAAAAGTAATGGTTGTATTTTAAAGGGTAATGTCAAACCTATTTGTAAAACTGTTATATATTGTATTTTGTCTGATGAAGGCATACCATAATTTAATGTGGTATCCCTGAAATATGTATAATGAAATAAATATGGTTTTATAAATATAGTTTCCATTTATTAATATCGTATATATATATTGGTAAACGGAATAGAAAATGCTGACAAATTGTTCAGTGAAAAATAGTTTAATTAGGAATAAGTGAGAATTAGTAATTGTATTGGTTAGTATTCAGTTTTGGTTTTAAGTTTTACCGGTTGCGCATTTCTAATGCTTTTCAAAAATAATTTTGAGATAGAGCGTCCGTGATGTTTGCTCTGATCTCTCTCTCTCTATATATATATATATACACGTGCATACATGTATACATACATGTATGCATTCATGTATATATACATACATAGATGGGAGAAGTACACTATTTTCTCCGATATCTCCAATTTCCTTAACGTTATCTACAATGGTGATATTGCATCTGAATGCCATAAACTAATATTATTTATTTACCTGGAACATCTACCTAGGCTAACATCACTTTTTTCACTGTTCATTGTTTATTAATTGATTTGCATCGAATTATTTTTTTCTATTCTTTCTATTAGCCTATGTCTTCATCCTTCCTTTGTTACCTGAATATCCTCCCAAGTATTTTCCTATTCTCCATTTTTACACTCTTATCATACGTTATCAAGATTCCTCTACTTGTATTTCTTATTTAGATTTGTCATTTACTCTGCAATAAATCTATGTTATTCCTCTTTTGTAACATATTCTCTCCGGCTTATTCAATTATCAGCAAGATATGTTACATTTTATAATTTTATTTGGCATTCTTTAATTCTTTATATTTTCTGTGTCATTCGATTAAGTGCAGGATTAATGTGTATTTCTCTGCAATGCATTGTTCGTATGGTTCAATAGTCTATTGTATATCTACATTTCTCTATATTCTGCGCTCCTCCGTATGTTCTAATGCCAATGTCTATGTACTTCAACATTTTCTTCTTACTGTTATATTTTCATGGGGTATTATGTAGTAATTACTTGATTCAGGTGGATACATGCCTTCCCCTTCTCTCTCTCTCTCTCTCTCTCTCTCTCTCTCTCTCTCTCTCTCTCTCTCTCTCTCTCTCTCTCTCTCTCTCTCTCTCTCACCCACTCTCTACCTCTATTTCCTTCTATCGCTATCACTCTCTCTCCCTATATATATATATATATATATATATATATATATATGCGTGTGTGTGTGTGTGTGTGTGTATGCGCGTCTATCTATTTGTATATCTATTCTATCTATCTATTTGTGGGATGGACACACGCGTGAAACTTGCTGGGTAAGTTCTGCCTAAATTTCTATAGAAACTCTTAACTGTGAACCTTCATTTTTATACCAATTTGTAGAGGGACTGCCAGGTCAAATTTTGATCTGGTCAGTCTCTCAAAATATTCTACGCCTTTAGGCGAAATAGTACATGAAAAATATTTTGGAAAAACTAACATTTAAAAAAAAAATGGCTGAAGCATCTTCACCAACATTCGAAGGAGGAAAGGGGAAGATATGCTTACAGCTTCCCCCTACCACTGTCATAGTAGATGTCCAAGACAAAGGTCAGCAAGAGGAAGGATTTTCTCCACCCGCTGACCGACAACTTGACGTTGCCATGGCAACAAACCAAAACCAAAAGTGTGAAACAATGAACAAAAAACAACACAACCAGTGGCACCAGCAACAACAACAACAACAATGCTATGAACGAAAACAACACCAACAACAAGAACAATAACAACAAGACCAATAACTGCAACAAGGAAGTAAACGACAAAATATAGTTTGCGCAAACCGTAAAGAAAACGGTAAGCTACACTCCGATAGATATTTCAAATGCAAATGAGCTTTTGAATAACGCCAGACAGTACGTAACTTTTGGGGAGAACGGATCATTCTCCATAAACTCTCCCCCAGATTTGCGAAGAGAAGCTGCTTTGAAAACTATGGTTTTCAGGACAGTCTCAAACAAAACTCGAAAACCGACTCAACTTTCACAAGGCGAAATTGAGTTGGTTTTAGAAGATGCCTTAAAAGACAGTGCTTTCATTCAGAAGGGTAGACTCTACGGGAGTTTATCCATTCTGATGAAAGACCAACTGACGGCACAGAAATATTCTGTGTCGCCAATTGTGTCACCGTTGTTCACCTTTTCCCCCACTTACATGGAGAAAAGAACACAGAAAATAAAAATCCAAAGTATCACACCAAATATTAATATTTGGTGGGTACTATGTGGATTGTTAAACCTCGAAAAAGACACAATAATATCGGTAGGTAAGTCCTCCGGCGACCTGTTCAGCGGAACTAGCCTGGAAATTCTGGTCCAAATGACACCAGAACGAATAGCTAGGATCCCGGAACGTGTGTTGCTGGATGTGCTTATATACATAAACATTTCAGTCGAGGGTAGGCGGCCCTCATGTTACCACTGCCTAAGCAGGGGTCACCTGGGAGCTCGTTGTCCTCGGCTAACTAGCCAAAAAAGGGCATTACTGCCAACACCTGCAACACCAGCACAACAATCACCACCATCACAACAACAACATAAACAAATAGTGACAACAAAACAAACGACAAACACAGTCCCACCCAACCCCTCTCCACCTAAAACAACTCCAGAAACACCCACACACATAACATCCCCCCAACATGTACCCCTACTCAACAGCACGGATGAGGCCTCATCATCGTCACCCATTGACGATGAGGGAGAGCCTTTCCGACCAGTAAAAAGAAAAAAGAAAAGACATAACACAAACAAAAATGCAACAAACACACAAACACCAACACAAGCGACGCAAACAGCACAAACAAAAACACCCTCTCCTGAAAGCAAAACACCTACTACAAAACGTAAACACACACAAGAACCACAGACAAAAAGCAACCCCACACAACAAAAATGTTACACCTACATAAATACTAACAAGAAAACTTTAACAGACACCATATATAAAAACCCTTCGGTCTCCACCGAAGGGAAAACTTTTACATACTCTTCGGAGAATCCTAATCTTAAAATGATTAGGATCTCCATGGACACACATAAACAGTTAAAAGAAAAATTTCCTAACGACGTAGGTAACCCCTGCGTCAAACCCTATAACCGCATCCTTTTGAAATGTTTCCCCACCCCCACCCCATACACCCCGTCCCACCTAACACCCCCTCCCCACCAAACACCTCCGTCCCCACCCCACCAGAGACCACCACCACACCAAACAACCCCTCCAACACTCCCATGGAAATTGTGCAGCCTGGTCCCCAGGAGACGAAGAGGTGAGTGATTGCTTTTCCTCTTCTTTTAACTTTTCAGCACCAACATGGCCAATATAAGAGTTGGATGTGTGAATGTACGCGGCCTGGGGATGACCTGGAAACAGAGCAAACTCTTAAACGACCTCAGGTCGCACATTATGGATGTAGTAGCCATTTGCGAGTCCAGGATCCACAGCGAGCGACAACTGGCCCCCATCTTCGACGACTTTGAGATCTACGCATCTCTCTGTCAGCCGGGAGGTGGGGTGGGGTTGCCGTTTCGTTGCGGAAACATTTGGACCTCGTAACACAGACGGTACATCTGGACCCGGAGGGTCGACTGGTGGTCCTAAACGTTGACAGTAGTGAAGGTGGAACCTTCAGGCATATGCCCCATCCGGGACACCGCGGCCAGACCTCTTCAAACGTCGAGAGACTTTTCTGGGAACGTCCCACTCCCTGCTGTTAGTGGGGGACTGGAATGGAATCCTAGATGCACGTTGGGACTATGTGGGAGCATCTCCCGATAGAGGGGGGTGTAACAGCCTCAAACAGTTAATCGGCCGATTTCAACTGGCCGATAGATGTAGACTAGATTTTGCAACTGTGCCACTGTGGACGTGCACCAACCACAGCGGAACATCTAGATCGTACGTAGATAGGTTTCTAGTTAGAGTTAGCGATAGGGACATGTTAAGCTATCCCCAAACGTTCATGGTTGCCTATTCAGATCACAAACTAGTGACCTGCTTAGTCAACATTGACAGAACCCATAGACAGGGAACCGGCTACTGGAAGCTGAACTTGTCGTTACCGACATGCAAAGCTTTCAGTAGACGGATTAGCACTTTAGTTAAGCAGCACTTGACGGGGGCCATTGTCAACAACAGCTGGTGGTACTCTCTCAAGAGGGCAGTTAGATTAGACTCGATAGGTTTTAATAACGAATTAGTGTTTGACGAAAACCTCCACCTCATGCGATGCATCATAGAGAGGGTAGGGTGTAAACCCGGCTTCGGTGGGGCCCTGATCAACTTGGATCAGTCTAAGGCTTTCGATATGTTTGACCATCGTTACCAGGATGCGGTGCTCAAGGCGACAGGCTTCGGATCCGTGTTCAGGGGCTCGATTGCTGCAATGCACAGCAGCAACATCTGCTCAAGGATCAAGGTGAACGGCTACCTCTCGGAGCCGTTACATATCACGCGATCCATTCGACAGGGATGCATTCTCTCCTCCCTTCTGTACGTACTGACTCTCGAGCCACTACTGCGGAAGATGGAGCTATTGCAGGGCATCCCTTTGGAACCGGGACTGCGAAAACGGCGTCGGCCTACGTGAGTGTAATGGTGTCGAGCACCTCGCAAATCGAGAAGTTCGGCACCTTACTGGAGGAATACAAAATATTCACAGGAGCGAAGCTGAACCGGAACAAATCCGTCGGTTTGCAACTCGGAACGTGGAGAGGCAAACCGATGCCTTCCGATGGCGTCGTCGGACGCTGGATGGAAGGACCGGTAAAGCTGCACGGGGTCTGGTTTGGTCCGGACCTCCAGGTGGAGAATAACTGGAACAAGGTGACGGCCAAGGTGTTTGCGCTCACCCAGAAGTGGGCCGAGTGCAAACTATCCTTGAAAGGTCGAGAGG
>OZ024755.1:40062534-40065034 GCA_964016885.1 Eledone cirrhosa
ATTTATTTGCTTGTTTGTTTATTTATTTTGTCCTCTTTGCGCATGCGTTTGCGTGTGTGTATAGTGTTATGTTTGCTGTGTGACTAGTGTGTATAGTGTTGTGTTTGCTGGGTGACTAGTGTGTGTTTATGTGCTTGTTGTTATTGTGCTTGTGTATGTATTTATTTATCTTATTTTATTTTATTTTATTTACTTATTTATACTTCTCTTAGGTCAGTGTTGTTTGTTTGGGTGTTGTTGTTGTTCCACTCATTCTTTCTGTTTAGCTTTGGTCTTCTAATTTCTATTTCACTGGCCTCTCTGATTTGCCTATCTGCTGGGTCATTCCTATGTTTAGATATGTTGTCTATGTTACCGTCATGTTGTTGTCTAGCATGTTCGTATAGTACTGACCCGTTTTTTCGTCCTTTCAGTTACCCCCCAGTGTTGGTCTATCCTTTCACCTATGCTACGAGCTGTCTCACCTATGTATGTTGTTGTCATGTTTCTGCAAGTACCCTCTGTACATCTTATGCTATAGACTACGTTTCTAGTTTTACAGTTTATCCGGGGGTTCACCTTACATATGATACATTTCCTATTGGTACCTATAAGAGGTAGACCCCCCACCATAACCTCAATGGCAAAAAAGATTCCCATGGGAAGGTGGATTGTGTGGACCAAAGCTATACGGACTCCCCAAAACAATGATCAGGTAAGAAAAATGGTCGCACATGCAATAGGGGTTAGTATCAAAACTACCCTAAAGGGCCACATATTTAAGTTCAATGAGAAAATCTACACCCAAAATGAGGGAGCAGCCATCGGCGTCAGCATAGCTGGTGATGTTGCCAACCTTTTCATGGTATGGTGGGATAGATGGAACGGGTGGACCAGAGCCATACGGACACCCGAAAGCCACGATGAACTGAAGAAAATGATTGCACATGCGGTAGGGGCCAGCATAAAATTAACCCTTAAGGAACATATGTTCAAATTTAATGGAAAAACATATGCCCAAGAGGAAGGAGCAGCCATTGGTGTTAGCATTGCAGGCGACATAGCTAACTTATTCATGGTATGGTGGGACAGTAGACTTAAACTTAAACTTAAAGAACAATTAGAAGACAGCTTAACCCTGATAATGTACTCCCGCTACGTAGATGATATAAACATCGTAGTTAAGACACCCCCACTAGAGAACAGTCAGGAACTAGAGAAAAGCACAATGGAAAGCATCCAGCAAATAGCAAACTCCATCCACCAGAGCATTAGAGTTACTATAGACTACCCAAGTAGACACCCCAACCATCGATTACCTGTACTAGACACAGAGCTCTGGTTAGATACCATTAACAACCAAAAACAAATCCTCCATTCCCATTATGCCAAACCCATGACTTCCAAACATCTGATCCACCGGAACTCGGCCATTTCGGACCATACCAAAATCAACATACTGATTGCGGATTTGGTACGGGTGATGAGAAATGTGTCCCGCATGTGCAACCCCGAAGAACTAGAGAGGACACATACAACACTTCATCCACCGTATGCAGTTCTCTGGCTACAATCAGGGAGATAGAATTAGAGTGTATAGAGGAGCCAGAACCAAATGGGAAAAAATGGTAAATAATTACATAAATGGGACCTGCCCCTTGTATAGGAGCAAATTTTGGAATAGAATAGAAAGAACTAGGAACAAGGTCAATAGAATAAACTCATGGTATGATAGCAATAAATACCAGAGTGTAATGTTCATCGATACAACCCCTAGAGGCGAACTAGCCTACAAATTTAGAAGGGCCCTAAATAAACATAAACTCAATATTAAGATAGTAGAAAGACCAGATACCTCCGTAAAAACACTTATTAGCAAGACATACCCGTTTCAAAGACCCTCATGTATAGATAAGAAATGTATAACCTGTAAAATAAGCCCCCATATTAACTGTAAAACTAGAAACGTAGTGTATAGCATAAGATGTACTGAAGGACAATGTAGAAACAAAAATATAGTGTACATAGGTGAGGCAGCTCGTAGTATAGGGGAACGGATAAATGAACACTGGCGAGACCTTCAAGATAATAAAGAATCATCTGTACTCTACCAACATGCTAAGATAGAACACAAGGGTAAATTAGAGAACATAGAAATAAAAATAGAATATACACACAGAAAAGATGCAATGTTTAGACAAATTACAGAGGCAATAAACATAAAAGAATTACAACCAAAATTAAATAGAAAATATGAGTGGAACAGCAACATCACAACTTACAATTAAGGACAAAATGAAAACACACACACACATAGAACAAACAACCAACCAATAGCATGTAAATAAATAAATAAATAAACAAATAGATAAATGAACACAAACACACACAGACACCCGGATATGGCGCATGCGCAAACTGAGCACACAACACACACACAGAAACAAAATGGCGTAGGACAGAAGAAAGGAAAGGCACAGAAACAAAGAAAGGAATCCCCAGTCACTGCAGAGGTCACAGA
>OZ024755.1:40090034-40092534 GCA_964016885.1 Eledone cirrhosa
TTAAGGGTGAAAGCAGCGATTATTTCCTTAAACTTTAAACTGTTATTTTAATAAATATTTGCCCTACGGTTCTTATATATTTGATATATATTTATCCTTCTCGAGCACTCTTTGGATTTAGTCTTTAAATTCATTATTATTACTATATATGTATATATATATATATATATATGTGTATATATATATGTATATATATATATGTATGTATATGTATATATATGTATATATATATATGTATATATATATATATATGTATATATATATGTATGTATATATATATGTATATATATATATATATGTATATATATATATGTATATATATATATATGTATATATATATATATGTTAAGAGAGTAAAACAAAGAAGCCTTCAATACATCAAAAGTCTTTATTAGCCGACAATGTTTCGTTTTATTAAGGACTCATCAGGGCAATTAAAACAACAAGAAGTAATATCGGCAGATACAAGCCGGAAGCTCCGAAGAATATGGAGTGTACATACACTAAAGTATTGCAAAAATATATAATAAAAATAATAAAAATATATAATAAAAATTACTAAGGATGTATATAACATTAAGAACCATATTACAAATATAGTCCAAAGCAAAAAAACCTAGAGCTAAACAAAGGTGGTTATATAGAGCAGGAATTATATATAATACAATGTAATATAATATAATATAATATACCTTTACCAACACTAAAATTACAATAAAAATCAAAAGGTACAATATGCATATGTATATATGTGCGCACACGTACACACACATACACATACAACAATACACACATCCATCTTCAACTGCACAAATTAATCCTTATTAAGAGTTTGAATATAAAAATAAGCATGATAGGAATGAAAATAATAATAATAATAATACTAATACATCTACCCAATATACATGAGGTAATAATATGATATAATTATAAGTCGCACATATAATAAATAATAAACAATACAATTATATACTATATAATACAATATAATAGAATAGATAATCTCCGGTTAATTTACAGAAACAATATAGATGTCACAATAATAATATAATAATAATATACTAAAATTTATAATATACAATATACTAACATTTATAATAAACACTATATAATGGTACTCAAGTTAACAAATCAATTCATACTGGGTTACAGAGTAGGTGAGGACAAATAAATTGTACAATACCCCCCAAAAAATGTTGATGGTACAAAAAAATACAAACATCTTACATGATATATAAAGTTTAACATATCATAATGTTACATATAATTAACGGTAAGTAATAAGGATCAATATTACAATAAAAAATACAATATAATATAATATATTATATAAAATAAATTAACATAATATAATATATAATTACTTATAATTACAAGGTTGGTAGACAGACATGTATATGGATGAGTGAGTAAGTGCCAGACAGTAAATATAATGCACAGTATTATTACAAATAAAATATAAAATATAAAATATAGAATAAAATAAACAAATAGAATCAACCGGAAATTAAAAAACAAAAACAAGCGTATACATTTAGGTCTCACATGCAGTTAAGTAGTTAAGTAAAAACTAAGGAAACAACCCCTGTAAATGACTCGAAAACCCTATTTGATAAATTAATATTAAAAATATTTAAACTATCCAATAAGGCAGTATAATATTAGCTATAGTTTAAGTCATTAAAGTTTATAAACGTTAATATTTCGTTACAAATGTTTACAAAAAGGAATGAAAATTTTTTACTATCATATACATAACGATATCTAAAAAACTGACTTAAGTAGAATTAAGGTAGACTAATAGGGACAGAAATGAAGAAATATATGGAGGATGCAAAGGGGCATAAAATATAGTCGATATACTATATTACATAATAGAAAGGAGCGTAAAAGAGGGGGGGGGTTAAATATAATCATAGTCAATTTGGAGGGGTTGACAATAAGTTTATGTGCGCATGGAGGGGGGGGGGTTATCCAAAGAAGAATCCGAATAAAAATAAAAATAAAAATAAGAATAAAATAAAATAAATAGCGTAAAATATATAATCTTATATACATTCATAAGGTGTAATAGTGAAAATTTAATGCGTAAGAAGATAGATATGGTACAGTAGCCAAAAGATTATGAGAGCTAGAATAAAGAGTCATCAAAAACCAATGATAATAATAATGATAATAATAATGTTGGCAAACAAAAGAACCTAAACTAAAAAATAAATAATGGAATATATCAGCTAATGGGTACAATTTGTACTACTAGAACGTTTAGGTTTATAATAAAAGTATGAATTAGAAATAGCGTGGGGGCAAGAAGAGAATATCTCAGACTTTCTATTAAGTAAGGATGCGCTAGAGAAAATTATAGAGTGTGTCTCAAGTATACAGAGATTACAAAACTTACTATGTGTAGAAAGGTGGTTAGAGCGTGCTACTAAACGCCAGTTAAGGCTATATGGTATATTAGCTCCCTTAAGAAGTAGAATTCTTAAACTTAACATGT
>OZ024755.1:40097534-40100034 GCA_964016885.1 Eledone cirrhosa
TCTCATTCCAGAAAGTCCTGTGAAAGTAGCTCTCGCAGAACCTCCGACGCTTGTGGAGGTTGCAGTGGCTATTTGGAAGCTGAACAGTGGAAGATCTCTAGGTATGGATGGCATACATGCAGAGCTCCTACAATATGGTGGTGAAAGACTCATGCAACATCTTCACTCTTTGTTTGGCAGGATATGGGCTAATGAATCCGTACCTGAGGACTGGAGAGATGCAGTAATAGTGGTCTTGTGCAAGGGAAAGGGTAACAAGAACGATTGTGGGAACTACAGAGGTATATCATTGCTTTCTGTCGTAGGGAAAGTTTTATGTAGGGTGCTTCTGGACCGTCTGCTGACACACACTGCAGATTGTGTTCTTCCTGAAAGTCAATCTGGTTTTCGTGCTGGACGCGGCACTACTGATATGATCTTCTCAGCTAGACAGCTCCAGGAGAAGTGCATGGAACAAGGCTTGGATCTGTATCAGGTTTTTGTCGATCTGACAAAAGCTTTCGATACTGTTAACAGAGATGCATTATGGAAGGTTCTCCAGAAACTTGGTTGCCCTGATAAGTTCCTTGCTTTAGTTAGGTCTTTCCATGACGACATGAAGGCTTGGGTTAATGTCGGGGTAACATGTCGGAGCCTATCTCAGTAAAAAATGGAGTGAAACAGGGGGATATTCCAGCACCGACCCTGTTTGCCATATACTTTGCAATGGTTTTCTGTATTGCATTCAGGAATTGCGAGCATGGTGTTTACATCCGATATCGAACCTCAGGCAGCATATTTAACATCAGGCGCTTTGCTGCGAAGACAAAAGTATTTACATCAATCATAAGAGACCTCTTGTATGCAGATGATTGCGATCTTGTAGCGCACACAGAGAGTGATATGCAGCACATTTTGAATGCATTTTCTGACGCTTGCACTGCCCTAGGTCTGACTGTCAGTCTCAACAAAACCGTCATGTACCAACCTGCCCCTGGTAAGCAGTACACTGAACCAAACATCTATGTGTATGGCAAACGACTTGGCGTGGTTGATCAGTTTGTCTACCTGGGAAGCACTGTCAATCGATACAGCAACCTTGACAGTGAAATGTCACTTAGGATTAGGAAAGTAAGTGATGCTTTCGGAAAGCTAGAAAGGCGACTCTGGGGTCGGCGAGACATATGCAGGAGGACAAAGGTAAAAGTGTACAGGGCATGTGTGCTCTCTTGTCTTCTTTATGCCTGCGAGACCTGGGTCACATATCGACACCACCTTAAGCAATTGGAGCGTTTCCATCAGATGTGTCTCAGACGGATCCATGGCGTTCACTGGAGGGACCACATCAGTGATGTCGAGATTTTGGAAAGCTCTATGTGTGACAGTATAGATGCTCTTGTGCTTCAGCAACAACTCCGTTGGAGTGATCACCTTGCCAGGATGAAGGATTCTAGAATACCAAAACAACTCTTTTATGGAGAGTTGGTTAAAGGAAAACGACCGCCACATAAACCAAAAAGGAGGTATAAGGATTCCTTGAAAGCCTCTCTGAAAGACGCTAACATCTATGCTGATACATGGGAGAATATTGCTGCTGATCGTAATAAATGGAGAAAGACTGTATATGGGGGAAAAGTTGCCTTTGAGGCATCTCGAATCGCATACGAGAAAGTAAAGCGGGATGTGAGGAAGGGCATTGCTGTTGCACTTTCAGACGGCGAGGGTCCTCCTATGGTGCTGACATGCAGCGTATGTGCGAGACTCTGCCTAAGCAAAGCTGGACTCGAAAGTCATCTTCGCAGTCGTAAAGTAAGACCAGTGGTTGACTACCAGGCTGCTGTTGGAGATGCTACTCATCATGCTTGCCAAACATGTGGTAGAGAATGTAAATCAGCAGGAGGGCTCAAGCGACATGCAAAAGTACACGAACTCCAACCACAGCCGACTATTCCCAGTGAATGTTTTGGTTGCCGACTCTGTGCAAGACATTTTAGATCATTGGCTGGGCTAAAAAGCCACATTCGATCGCAGCGCTGTTAGTTGCTATCGTGTGTGTGTGTGTGTAGATATGCTTATGTGTGTGCGTGTGTGTGTATATATATATATGTATATGTATATTATTATTGTTGTTGTCGTTATTATTATTGTTGTTGTTATTATTATTATTATTGTTATTAATGTATGTGTGTGTGTATATGTGTGTGTGAGTGTGTGTGTGTGTGTGTGTGTGTGTGTGTGTATGTGTATGTATATGTATATATATATATATATTTTTTTTCTTTTTATTTATTATTATTATTTTTTATTTTATTTTATTCTCGTGCAATGGCCATACTCGATAACAATGGGGCAGCCATCATATATATATGTATATATATAAATTAATAAAATAATGAATAAACAAAGAAACAGTTCCTTATATTAAAAAAATTCATCATTTTACGATCGTTTCTCGGATATATATGTGTTAGTGTTGGTATGCATATTCTATAGATCTATGTACAATATTTATACAAACTAT
>OZ024755.1:40107534-40110034 GCA_964016885.1 Eledone cirrhosa
GTATATATATATGTATATATATATATATATATATGTATATATGTATGTATATATATATATATATGTATATATGTATGTATATATATATACATATATACGTATATATATATGTATATATATATATATGTATATATGTATGTATATATATATACATATATACGTATATATATATGTATATGTATATATATATGTATGTATATATATATATATATATATATATATATATATATATATATATATATATATGTATATATATGTAAATATATGTAAATATATATGTAAATATATATATGTATATATGTATATATATGTAAATATATATATATATGTATATATATATATGTATATATATATATGTATATATATATATATATGTATATATGTATATATATATATATATATGTATATATATATATGTATATATATATATATGTATGTATATATATGTATGTATATATATGTATGTATATATATATGTATATATATATATATATATATGTATGTATATATATATATGTATATATATATATATATATGTATATAGATACTAAATCTAAGGTCCATTAAGCTTTCATATTCTACAGCACCCAATCTCGATCTAATTATTAAAAAACTTAACTCCAAACGATTAGTCAGCACATCCACACGAAGCACCCCAAACTACATTAACACTTCCTCAAACTCTCAACCACTGAATGTAAACCCTCCTGCAGCAGACACACATATAAACCTAACGCAATCTGTACAAGATAATAATACTACAGGATCTGATAAGTGCAACTGCAACCTACCTGATCGTTGCCCTCTGAATAACAAATGCATGGAATCCAATTTGGCGTATCCATGCACCGTTGAATCGGATAACCAGAGATGGCACTATATCGGCTGTACCTCTACAACTTTTAAATCTCGTTGGTACCAACACTGTAGTTCGATGAAGAACATCAAATACCGTTCCGTAACTACCTTAGCCAATACAATTTGGCAGTTGCGCGAAAGTAACCTGCAATACACTTTGAAATGGACAAAACTTTCTAGTGCTTCCGCATATCGTGCAGGCCAGCCTTACTGCCGATTATGCAATATGGAACTATTTTATATACTAAAATCCAAATATACTCTTCTCAACAACAGAACGGAAAGGACTCTATACTGCAATCACAGACTCAAGGCTACCTTCTCTAAATACAAACCTGGTTTGATTTGATCCTGCAACTTCTGCCTTCCTCTATCTTCCTTCTACCTCCTCTATCTATCCCCATGGATTATTGCTATGCCTTCTATTAACCACATCTCCCCTATTCAACATCTCCTACATACTTTACAAGTCACTCGACATTATCTCCCTTGCCTCCATCTCTCATAGATCGTAAACCTATCAACGTCTACCATCTCTCTAGCACACACACATAGTTGGACTAGTCCATATCTAGACTTCATTATCATATTTCATCCTCCCCTCTGTTTTACCTCAACAACTATGAAAAACCCCCCTATATCTCTCGTCTTTGTCACATCCTCCTTCTTCTCTACTTCAACTTCACATGAATTCTTATAAAAACCTGAACATTTTTGTGCGGTAAACATAATCTCTGATGATATAGGATCGATTGTGCATTGGATATCGAATGCTCTACTAAATATATAATATTATAGATGTAGCGAGATCTAGGCAAATAGATGTCTATTGAAACGTACGTAAGAACCGAATAAATCTCTTTTACTGCATCTTTCTGTTCTTTTTAATTCTCTATATATGTATATATATATATATATGTATATATATATATGTAAATATATATATATATATATATATGTATATATATATATGTAAATATATATATATATATATATATATATATATATATGTATATATATATAGTAATAATAATAAAATTGAAGACTAAAATCCAAAGAGGGCTCGATAAGGAAAATATATATCAAATATATAAGAACCGTAGAGCAAATATTTATTAAAATAACAGATTAAAGTTTAAGCAAAGAATCGCTGCTTTCACCCTTAACGCGATCTTCTGAAACTAACAAAGTCAATCTGTAAACGCAGAACTGGATATTTCAAAAAACGTTGCAACCGGAGGAAGACAGGAAGACGATACTTTGGTTCGTGGTAACGTTCGCTGGCAACTATTAATGACGTATTATTCGTTTTTTCCCGTTCTTTGCGAAAATACACGAGGTTTTGCACACGGCTTATTCCAGTCCTCTAACGTCCCACACATAGTGCTAGAAATAACAGCCGTTTATATGGGATTACAAAATTCAGCTCACCTGGGGGAGCAGTGATAAATAGCTTAGAGTTTAGACTCAAGGAGGTCATTTACAATCATTTCAGCTCTAGGAATCGCTTCTGAGCAGTATAAATTAATATTTGATGAACATTTACATGTTATAGTTGCAATTAACTAATAAGATCGCTAGAGTGAAAAACCTTAATTCAACAACATAAGGTCTGCCTGTACGATCTAGAAAATAATAAATC
>OZ024755.1:40115034-40122534 GCA_964016885.1 Eledone cirrhosa
TGTGTGTGTGTATGTGAATGTGTCTGTCGCCACCTGGAATATAGCTTAAGAGAAATTTGACGATAATGATATGATAGGCACCCAATATTTTGAACTGGTTTTAGAATTCTCTTGGCCTTTGTCACTCTAAGTAGAACTTTAAAGAATTAGCTTTTAAAGAATTTCCCTTTTCTTTAAATCCATCAACCATGACCGACCCCCAACCATCTTATAGACACCTGAAATATAGGCATTGTTAACTTAAGAGAAACTTAAAAATAAGGAGTGGCACCCCATTCTGAACTTGTTTATAGAATTCTTTCTTCCTTTGTCACACTAAATATAAATTATAGCCTAAAAGAATTAGCTTTTAATGAATTCCCTTTTCTTTCAACCAATGACCTCCACCCATCCCTCTCCTACCACCTGAAAAGATATAAATACCACAATATTTATTTTTGGAAAGCCAGATTCCTGATGATTTCTAAAGAATGAAACAGTTCTAGTCCTGTAGAATCTCATCTATATTAAAACTATATTTATATATATATATATATTCATATATACATATATATAAATATATATATACATATACATATATATATATATATATATATATATATATATATATATATATATATATATATATATATATATATATATATATATATATATATATATAGGAACGAGTAGGACCCCTATAACGCGGTCTAGGATTTTTTTTCTGATTCTCCCTATGTTGGACTTCGTTGGGTTTATAAGCCTGATAGAAGGTTTACGGTCGAAATCGGATTTGTGGTCCTTCAGTGTGAAGTAGGGTGTCCATGGGTCTAGGGGTTCCGTGCGGTCGGCGACCCCGAGGCTGGAGGTAATGTGTTGTCCATCTCGATTTATGTCCTCGATGCATGAGTGGTTAGCCTTTTTATAGGTGGAGTTTAGGCTGCTCCTGATCAGTGTGTGGTATCTGTCGGGGTTGACGAAGTAAAGGTTACCAGTTTTATCCGAGTGCACCATGATGTCATTAGTGTTATCATACTCTGTTAAGTTGCTACGGAGTTTTTGTAGGAATCGGTTGTGTCTGGGTTTGAATTTAATGTTCTTGACCAGTTAGAAAAGGTCATTCTCGAAGGGTGAGAGCATAGGGTTCGGAGGGGGAGATTTGTAGGTAATAAATCTGAATCTCTCCTTGGTACCGAAGTCCTGATTGTCGCAATATCTGTCGTAGAAAAAAGTTCTCCATCTAAGTCTTTTCGCAAATAGATCGATTTTTTGCGTGAGCATCCGAAGGTAAAGTTTTTTCGGTCCTACTCGTTACTATTACCCACTCTACTACCCTAAGTATCGAGTACTTTGGTGCGTTATGGTCCACCTGGTTCCTTACCACATTTCATCGTTATATATATATATATATATATATATATATATATATACACACACACATATATATATATATATATATATATATATATATATATATATATATAACGAAGGAAATGTGGTAAGGAACCAGGTGGACCATAACGCACCAAAGTACTCAATACTTGAGGTAGTAGAGTGGGTAATAGGAAACAGTAAGACTCCGACGGCTGAGCTCAAGCCGTCGAAACGGCTTGAGCTCAGCTGTCGGGGTCTTACTGGTTCCTATATATATATATATATATATTTGGTGACCATCCAGGATTTGACTACTGTGATATTGGTGAAATATATTTTTTACTTAAAGAAATATATAAAAAGGAGGTTAATCTTTTTAAATGGTACCTATATTTGAAGTTCTAGTTAAACTTTAATTAGTTACCTACCTAGCTATTTGTGCTTATATTCTTTACAGATTATTCCCTGTGATTGTTCCATATGTTTATTTTATATATATGTCAATCTATTTCTAGTTTCTAGTTGATATGAAATGCTCGGATCTATTCATTGGAATCTTTGAGCTTATTCAACAGTGGATATGGCGCCTGTCTCTCAGGCATGACAACCCTTAACTTAATTTTGGATATATATATATATGTACATGTATATATATATATATATATATATATGTATATATATATATATATATATATATATATATATATATATATATATATATATATATATATATATAATGTAGGAGGTGAGTTTTATTGTAGTACAATAAAGCAATGCAGATATCGGATAAGAAGCACTCTACAGTTTGTAGGACTGGAGTATACATAATATAAGATCAGAAGATGGGTAAAGGAGTTCCATGTATTTTATTATGCGCATTTCAAAAACAAACATCATCATGCAATAATATTTGTGTTTTCATCAGATAAAACAGGAGAACATGATATGAAGTCTAAAAAACACTTGTGGATAGTGCAGTTTTAAATCAACATATGAGAAGTGGTTTTAGATTGATGTGTGATATTGGGAAAAATATTTTATTTAGAGGGGGGGGTGGAAAGGATGAAAAAGGGGAGGAGATGAGAGGGAGAGATGGGTGATAGAGAGAAAGAGATCGTTTTTATAACTGAGAGGAGATATATTGTTTTACATAGAGAGGTTGAAAACCGTTGGAAGATAATGTATAAATTAAAAAAAATTTGAAAATTAACGAAGGGAGGATATGTGCGAGGAAAAAATATTTTATTTAGGGAGGGGGGGTGGAAAGGATGAAAAAAGGGGGAGGAGATGAGAGTGAAGGTGGAGAGGGAGAGATGGGTGATAGAGAGAAAGAGATAGTTTTTATAACTGAGAAAAAGATATATTGTTTTACATAGAGAGGTTGAGAAGCGTTGGAAGATAATGTATAAATTAAAGGAATTTGAAAATTAACGAAGGGAATTTATGTATGAAGATAGAGAGAAAAAATAATAATTGTGGATGAATATTCTAACGTCAAAAAGGGTATGTTGATAAGTATTGTGGCAATTTCAAAATTAACGAAGAGAAAAATTATTAAGGTTTGTGTGTAGAAGGATTTGAGAAAAATAATGTGAAGTTAAAGTTTGTATATTGAAGGAATTGATAATATATGCGAATAAAGAGTTAATATGTATTAAGAATGAGTTCGTTGATGGGGAGAAAAAAATAATAAATTAAGGATGAAATTGAGATTAAAAAGATTTATGATAGAGAGAGAAAAAAAAAAAAATAATAATGATTGCGGATGAATATTCTAACGTCAAAAAAACAAATGTATATGTTATGAAGGATTTTACAAGGTGAAGATAGAATGAGGGTAATGAGTAAACAAGTATTATAGAGTGTATAATGCCCTTTAAAGTATGGTAGGAAGATGGGTATATTTTAAAGAGGTGTATGTATATGTGCCTTTGAGAAAAGATTCTAAATTGATAAAGAATTGAATATTAACTGTATACTTTGTGAAAAGTCCTATGGAATTTATGCAGGCAGATAGAAAACAAATCTGTACGTCTATTTATTATAGAATCTAGGTTAGAGATAATGGTAAATTTTTCATTTAGGCAGAGATTACAGATTTTAGATAGAGAGCTGTTCAAGTATGAGGATGCAGAAGAAACCTTCTTCCAAAAGATGGTATATTTAATGTTTTTGTCTTTTAAGGACCATATGAGTTCTGAGAGAGCAGTGTTGGTTCTTTTAAGTTTGTATTTGAAAGATGAATGATGATTATAGAGACGAGCTTTAAAAGAGGTGGAAGTGGAGCCAAAATAGGTGAAGGAATTGGTGCTAGTTATAATTTTACATTCATAAATTAAGTTTTTATCGAGACAATGGTTGTTGAGAGGACATTTATTTTTAATGCGGCAGTTGCAATTAGAGAGATTATTAATGAGTGACCTAGTGTTATCTATAGAAGGAATTGGATTGGAGAAGTTGTTTGCGATAGGAATAATAGGAATAATAGTTTCTTGATTTAGAGTTGGATTATGAACATTTAGCGAAGTTGTGTTTGACGTTGTATTGGGTTTTACAGAAGTTAGCCTAGGATTTACAATGACGTCGGGAGTACTATTACTGTTATTATGAAATTCAATGTTGGAAGGAAGAGATTTAGTATTTAGTATTTTATTGTTGTGTTTAGAGATGATGTTGGAAATATTGGAGGATGTGGAATAAGAAAATTTGATGGTGTGTTTGTTAAATATTTTACTATAGATATGTGAGGGAGGGAAGCATTTATTTAAGGCACTAAAAAATAATTTAGGAATATTGTTATTAATAGAGATGGAGAAAGGAGCATTATACCAGATTATGTTTTTGTATCTAGGTCTTTTATTAAAATTATTGGAATGATCATGATTAATTATTCTACTGTAAGTTTTTCTAGAATTTGTTTCTTTACTATATTTGATTTTATCTGGATAGCCGGCTTTAGAAAGTGCGTTATTATAGTAATTGGCGTTAGCATCAAAGATGTTTTTATTAGAGGATATGATCATTCCAATAATTTTAATAAAAGACCTAGATATAAAAATATTTCCAACATCATCTCTAAACACAACAATAAAATACTAAATACTAAATTGGCTATTATTGGCTAAATACTATTTTGGCTCCACTTCCACCTCTTTTAAAGCTCGTCTCTATAATCATCATTCATCTTTCAAATACAAACTTAAAAGAACCAACACTGCTCTCTCAGAACTCACATGGTCCTTAAAAGACAAAAACATTAAATATACCATCTTTTGGAAGAAGGTTTCTTCTGCATCCTCATACTTGAACAGCTCTCTATCTAAAATCTGTAATCTCTGCCTAAATGAAAAATTTACCATTATCTCTAACCTAGATTCTATAATAAATAGACGTACAGATTTGTTTTCTATCTGCCTGCATAAATTCCATAGGACTTTTCACAAAGTATACAGTTAATATTCAATTCTTTATCAATTTAGAACCTTTTCTCAAAGGCACATATACATACATCTCTTTAAAATATACCCATCTTCCTACCATACTTTAAAGGGCATTATACACTCTATAATACTTGTTTACTCATTACCCTCATTCTATCTTCACCTTGTAAAATCCTTCATAACATATACATTTGTTTTTTTGACGTTAGAATATTCATCCGCAATCATTATTATTATTTGGGCGGTGGATTGGCAGTATCGGTAGAGAGTCGAACACCATGCTTTGAAGCATAGAGTTACGTCCCTTTATGATCTGAGTTCAAATCCCGCCGAGGTTAACTTTGCCTTTCATCCTTACGGGGTCGATAAAATAAAGTACCAGTAATGTACTGGGTAATTGCTGGCCTTGTGCCAAATGTAGAAACAATTATTATTATTTTTTTTTTTTTTCTCTCTATCATAAATCTTTTTAATCTCAATTTCATCCTTAATTTATTATTTTTTTCTCCCCATCAACGAACTCATTCTTAATACATATTAACTCTTTATTCGCATATATTATCAATTCCTTCAATATACAAACTTTAACTTCACATTATTTTTCTCAAATCCTTCTACACACAAACCTTAATAATTTTTCTCTTCGTTAATTTTGAAATTGCCACAATACTTATCAACATACCCTTTTTTGACGTTAGAATATTCATCCACAATTATTATTTTTTCTCTCTATCTTCATACATAAATTCCCATCGTTAATTTTCAAATTCCTTTAATTTATACATTATCTTCCAACGGTTCTCAACCTCTCTATGTAAAACAATATATCTTTTTCTCAGTTATAAAAACTATCTCTTTCTCTCTATCACCCATCTCTCCCTCTCCACCTTCACTCTCATCTCCTCCCCCTTTTTTCATCCTTTCCACCCCCCTCCCTAAATAAAATATTTTTTCCTCGCACATATCCTCCCTTCGTTAATTTTCAAATTTTTTTTTTAATTTCTACATTATCTTCCCACGGTTTTCAACCTCTCTATGTAAAACAATATATCTCCTCTCAGTTATAAAAACGATCTCTTTCTCTCTATCACCCATCTCTCCCTCTCATCTCCTCCCCTTTTTCATCCTTTCCACCCCCCCCTCTCTAAATAAAATATTTTTCCCAATATCACACATCAATCTAAAACCACTTCTCATATGTTGATTTAAAACTGCACTATCCACAAGTGTTTTTTAGACTTCATATCATGTTCTCCTGTTTTATCTGATGAAAACACAAATATTATTGCATGATGATGTTTGTTTTTGAAATGCGCATAATAAAATACATGGAACTCCTTTAACCATCTTTTGATCTTATATTATATATATATATATATATATATATATATATATATATATATATATATGTATATATATATATAGAGAGAGAGAGAGAGGGAGAGAGAGAGAGAGAGAGAGAGAGAGAGAGAGAGAGAGAGAGAGAGAGAGAGAGAGAGAGAGAGAGAGAGAGAGAGAGACATATATAGATGCATTATATATACACATATAAATATATACATATGTATGAATTTTGAGTATATAAATGTGTGTGTGTGTCTGTGTGTGTGTGTGTATAGGTATATATATATAAACATACAGACACACACACATATGAATATATATTGTATGCACATTGTGTGCTTGCAAAATAACCGGTAAATAAATATCAGCTTTGATAGCATAACAATAACACCGCTAGATGGCGACAATCATAAGCTGTCTCTCTAGTGCCAGTTTGAAGGTATTAAATTTGACAGGCTTTATAGAGATGATGGCCGTCGTTAAGACTTAAATCTCTCCACCATTATTTAGATATCAAGTTTGTGTGTGAGATTATTGTGGAGGTGTTGTTTGGTAGGATAGGGTTTCAGTGGTGGTAGTAGTGGTGGTGATGGTAGTGGTGGTTGTGGTGGTAATAGTGGTAGTGGTGGTGATGTTAGTAGTGGTGGAGGTGGTAGCAGCAGTGGTGGTGGTAGTAGGGGTGGTGATGGTAGTAGTGGTGGAGGTGGTAGCAGCAGTGGTGGTGGTAGTAGTGGTGGTGATGGTAGTAGTGGTGGTGGTGGTAGTAGTAGTGGTGATGGTAGTAGTGTTGGTGGTGGTAGTAGTAGCGGTGGTGGTAGTAGTGGTGGTGATGGTAGTAGTGGTGATGGTGGTGGTAGTAGTAGTGGTGGTGGTAGTAGTGGTGGTGATGTTAGTAGTGCTGGCGGTGGTAGTAGTGGTGGTGGTCGTAGTGGTGGTGGTAGTGGTGGTGATGGTAGTAGTAGTGCTGATGGTGGTGGTGGTGGTAGTAGTGGTGGTGGTAGTGGTGGTGGTGGTAGTAGCGGTGATGGTAGTAGCGGTGGAGGTGGTAGTAGTGGTGGTAGTAGTGGTGGTGATGGTAGTAGCGGTGGTGGTGGTGGTGATGGTAGTGGTGGTGGTAGTAGTGGTGGTGATGGTAGTAGCGGTGGTGGTGGTAGTAGTGGTGATGGTGGTAGTAGTGGTGATGGTAGTAGTAGTAGTGGTGGTAGTAGCGGTGGTGATGGTAGTAGTAGTGGTGGTGGTGGTGATGGTAGTGGTGGTGGTGGTAGTGGTGATGATGGTAGTAGTGGTGGTAGTAGTTGTGGTGGTAGTAGTGGTAGTAGTTGTGGTAGTGATAATGGTTGTTATGGTAGTAGTACTGGTAGCA
>OZ024755.1:40132534-40135034 GCA_964016885.1 Eledone cirrhosa
TCCCGCTTCGTGTCGCTATGATACTTCCTCAGTCAAAAACTGCTGGAATTTCAAATTTGGCGGTCATTCGAGGTGGGAGAGAGCAACTTTACGGACATGATTTTTGACAGCAGTAAGAAATTATTTTCTTATATCAATGTTTAATGGGCTTCCACTGATGATTTATAAGTACCCACCTAAATATATTCTTACATGAATATATATTAGGCTTCTACATAAACTGGAAACATTCTCCTAAACTTGTAGAAAACTTATAATGAAACAATTGTTTGGAAAGAGAGATATACTTTAACTTTAATTATATCTCATAAAATAATACAACTGGTTTTTCCACATTATACATATTGTTAGCACCCCAAACACTTAAATTGGGTTTATATTTTAATATAACCTAATGTTTGTTGAGTGAGATGGTTACCAGTCAGAGTTTAGCTTTAAACTATCTCTCTTATTGTATTAAATATATATGTATATATATATATATGTATATATATATATATATATGTGTGTATATATTTATATATATATGTATATATATATATATGTGTATATATATTTATATATATATGTGTATATATATACACATATATATGTATATATATACCAGATAGAAAAATGCGTACAGCAAAAAAAAGTAATATTGTTGGAATATAAACCTTTAAAAATACAGGACAAGAAACTAAAATAAAACTTTAAAAGAATAGGACAAGAAACTAAGATAAAACTTTAAAGAATTGGACAAGAAATAAAAAATTTTACAATAATATTAGTGGCAAAATTTTTATTGGTAAAAAATCGAGTTCCACATTCATAGGCTCTGGGTTCCACACTCAGAGGTCATCGTCAGACCGGGGGGATCATTTTATCCTGGTTTGAACACCAATTGGGCCATAACCATACCCCTATTTCATCATTCGGCGACACGCCTCATGTGCCATGCATAATGTGAATGGACCCATGGACCCATGAGCACAGATCTTGAGCAGCAGCGGACGGTCTTGTTGTCCCGCTCATCCTTGATCTTGACCAACCCGTCCATCTTCTCCTTGCATCTTGTCCTTGAGTTCAAGTCCGGCAGTCCAGATGAATGCGTGCCACAGCTTTCTGGTACGGGAAGGGGGAACAGGAGGCCTGGAGGGATGACGGGACAGAGGGAGGGAGGACCGGTGGTTGAGGGAGGTGCCGTAGTCGGTGGTCAGAGTCGACATCTTGTCCCGGTCGTCTTCTCCATCTTCGTCTGGTGTTGCGGGACCAGAAGTGCATTCTTGGAGGAGATCTGCAGCTGCATCGGCCAATTCTTCTTGCAATGGTCATTCTGACGGAGCAGAACTGCTCAGCCAACCAACCCCATCCAGAACCGACCGCTCAGGGGCAACGCACAATGAGAGCATGACAATTATTATGCACTAATCAAGAAGATACTGGGGTATAGCACATGAAACGAATAAAACATTTTTGCCACTAATATTATTTTAAATTTTTTATTTCTTGTCCAATTCTTTAAAGTTTTATCTTAGTTTCTTGTCCTATTCTTTGAAAGTTTTATCTTAGTTCCTTGTCCTATTCTTTTAAAGTTTTATTTTAGTTTCTTGTCCTGTATTTTTAAAGGTTTATATTCCAACAATATTACTTTTTTTTGCTGTACGCATTTTTCTATCTGGTCTACTATTTTTTAAGGCAATGCAAGCAACAACTATCTAATAATTAAATGATCATAGTGAATTACTGACAAGGGATTGACATTTTAAAGTTCTTTTGAGTATAATTGCAATCTAGTTGAGGCAACTGGCTTAATGACAAAGCTAGTAAATCATGAATGCATGTGTGATGATTAGTGCATAATAGCGTCATTTCTGGATTACCTCCCCTAGCGTCACGCTTACTACTCACTCACTTGAACACAAGATTTATCAGCAAACTTTGATTATAAACTTTTTCCCGCTGGACCAAATTTCTAGATTTTTAAGCCAAAAGATGCGTAATGAGCTACTGTTCATGCTCATATAAGTTTTATCTCAGTTAAATAAAGTAGAGCCGCGCTGTACTGTCGTAAACAGACGATGGCCAACGAAAACACGACCACAACAATATTACTAAACAGACTACCGTCCGTTTAGGATATGTATATATATATATATATATGTGTATATATATATATGTGTATATATATATAAATATATATATATATATATATATATATATATATATATATATATATATATATATATATACATATATATATATATATATGTCTAAATATATATATGTGTATATATATATACATATATATATATATGTGTATATATATATACATATATATATATATATGTGTATATATATACATATACATATATATATATATATATGTATATATATGTGTGTGTATATATATATATGTGTATATATATATGTGTGTGTATATATATATATATATATATATGTGTATATATATATATGTGTATATATATATATGTGTGCATATATATATATATACATATAT
>OZ024755.1:40150034-40155034 GCA_964016885.1 Eledone cirrhosa
CCCCCCCCCCCTCCCACCTAATTTCTGTATCTTGATCTAAATGTGTGTGACAGTGTTTTATGTGAGTGAATTAATATCCATGTGCTTATGATATTATATCCACATATATATATTTGAGTGGGGGTGTGTGTGTGTTTGTATGTTTGTAATTATGTGTATGTTTATGCATATACGCGCGCGTGTGTGTGATTGTATGGATATGTGTGAGTATGAGAATATGTGTATACACTTATTTCATATTTATGTGTCTATACGCATCTTATCTGTGCATTATAAACTTACAGAGACATTAACCTTGAAATTTTGTATTTGCATCCATCCTATTGGTATGCGTATACATGTTGAGCATACATTTTTGTAAAATATGTGTAAGGGTAGTTACATGTATATACACACACCGAACTGCATAAAACCTTTTGTATTTTCATTGGTCAATTTTGTTCCCAAACGGACCTGAAATTTTGAATTGTTGTTATTATCAATAAATATATTTCATTATTTCTGAAGACGGCGTATATATGTGTTGGTATGTATATTTAATCTTGATAGTTTGTATAATTTTGTATAATTTTGTACATAGATCTGTTGAATATGCATGCCAATTCTAACACATATATATCCTAGAAACGATCGTTAAATAATGAACTTTTTTTGTTTAATATAAGGAACTGTTTCATTGTTTTATTCATTATTTGTTTAATATTTTACATATATATATATATATATATGTGTGTATATATATATATATATGTATATATATATATACATATATATATATGTGTGTATACATATATACATATATATATATATATATGTGTATATATATACATATATATATATATATATATGTGTGTATAAATATACATACATATATATATATATATATATATATATATATATATATATATATATATATATATATATATATATAATGTATATACAATAATATACATACGAGGTGTGTCAGAAAAGTTCCAGGACTGATGTCACAAAAGATTTATTTCAAAACCAAACTTCACACTAAGAGTTTTCTCCCTCAAAGTAATTCCCCTGGAGTCGAATGCACTTTTCCATTCTTTCTGCCACGCTTGCATGCACTCCTGGACGGCTTCTACCCGGATCCTTCGCAGTTCCGTCGTCACGGCCTTTTTGATGTCGTCTACGTCTTGAAAACGGGTCCACTCTGGGTCGTACTCGAAGATCCATGACTCATCACCGATGATGACTGTCCCTAGCAAGTCTCGTTCGGTTTCAAGACGTTCCAGAACCTACTTAATTCCATTTTCTTTTCCAGCACCATCGTCATCTTTATAATTACCAAAGAATAACTTCAGTTCCTTTGTATTTACATTATTATGTTATTTATTTCATGCATCTCCATTTGTCTTGCATTTCTCTACTTAAACCAGCTTGATATCGATCATTTTACCTTATCTCATCATGTAATACATCTTAAACTAGCTAATTTACTTATTACATTCAATACAAGCATAAATTTATCGAACATTATAATATTTATCCATGTTTAATAAGCATCAATAACTATTCGCAATAACATTAACAACATTAATACCACTCTTTCCCTTCAACACACTTATATTTTTATCTATTCTCGTCTCTACGTTTCGTATATTATACCATTCTATATAACAATAGATGTAAATTGTTTATTTACTCATCTATTTGTTTATTTATTTATCCATCATTGTACCTGTGTATTTATTTATTTATTTATTTATTTATTTATTTATTTATTTGTTTGTTTATTTATTTATTTACTTATTTATTTATTATTATTTATTATTATATTTTTTTGTTTCTGTGCTTAAATCTCTATTTTATATTTGCTTTCAGTCTGGTATTGTATATATTCGTCCGTCTGTTTATCTTCCTCTTTCTCTCCTTCCTATCTCTGCCTGTATCCCTATTTCCTTCTCAATCCTTCTCTATCTCTTTCTCTTCTTCCTTATTCATCTTCTTTTTCTTCTCTACCTTCACTGCACCGCCCCTCTTCTTTTTTTCTTTTACTTTATATCCATATCGTTATTATTAATATTATATTTATCCTGACGTGGCGGTGGATTGGCAATATTGGGAGAGGGTCGGACGCCATGCTTTGACGTATAGAGTTACGGCCCTTGCCATTCTGAGTTCAAATCCCGCCGAGGTTAACTTTGCCTTTCATCCTTACGGGGTCGATAAAATAAAGTACCAGTAATGCACTGGTTAATTGCTGGCCTTGTGCCTAACGTAGAAACAATTATATTTATTCTGACGTGTTTGTTTGATTTCGTATTTTTGCCGGTTATGCATTTAACTTTATTTTCGATTCCTCTTTCTTTTCTCTCCCCCCCCCCCCCTCCTCTTTCCATCCGTCCCCCTTCCTTTATTTCTCTCTATATATACATTTATCATCAATACTATTATTGATGTAGTAATTTTAATCTATATATTTACCGTTACACATATATGTTGTATTCTTTTCAGTGTCCGATGAAATAATGGAGGATCAATGTATTTTAAATTGAGTCTCACTATCTTTAGTGTTTAGAAATGTTTAGACTACTCTATCATAGAAACAATTGTCAGACTGTAAATAAATCTCCTTGTTTATAATGTTGACCATGTTATTCTTCGCTTTTTTATTACTCCAAGATATACTTACATAGGAAAACAAGTGAAGTCATTTAGTCGTCACCCACGTAAACCTCTTGGTGAGTGACACAGCACCGTACACTTAAACTATCCATCATAAGTAGTTTTCACAAACTCTTATCGGATTACATTTAATGATATATTGTTACCCTCTATATATATATACATATATATATATATATATACATATATATATATATATATATATATATATATATATATATATATATATATATATATATATATATATATATATATATATGTATATATGTATGTATATATATGGATGTATATGTATGTATATATGTATGTATATATATATATATATATATATATATATATATATATATATATATATATATATATATATATATATATATATACATATATATATATGTATATATGTATATATATATATATATGTATATATGTATGTATATATATGGATGTATATGTATGTATGTATATGTATATTTATGTATGTATGTATATGTAAAAATATGTATATATATGTATTTATATATATATATATATATATGTATTTATATATATATATATATATATGTATATATATGTATATATATGTATGTATATATATCTATATATATGTATATATATGTATTTATATATATATATGTATATATATGTATATATATGTATATATATGTATATATATGTATATATATATGTATGTATATATATCTATATATCTATCTATATATATATATATGTAGGAGGTGAGTTTTATTGTAGTACAATAAAGCAATGCAGATATCGGATAAGAAGCACTCTACAATTTGTAGGACTGGAGTATACATAATATATAAGATCAAAAGATGGTTAAAAGAGTTCCATGTATTTTATTATGCGCATTTCAAAAACAAATATCATCATGCAATAACATTTGTGTTTTCATCAGATAAAATAGGAAGACATGATATGAAGGTTAAAAAACACTTGTGGATAGTGCAATTTTAAATCAACATATGAAAAGTAGTTTTAGATTGATGTGTGATATTGGGGAAAAAAGGTTTTTGAGGGGGGGGGGGAGATGAGAGTAAAAAGTGGAGGGGGAGGAGTATAATGAGGAAGGATGAGATAGGAGGAGAGATGGGTGATAGAGAGAGAGAGATAGTTTTTATAACTGAGAAAAATATATTGTTTTACATAGAGAGGTTCAAAAACCGTTAGAAGATAATGTATAAATTAAAAGAATTTGAAAATTAACGAAGAGAAAAATAATGTAAAGTTAAGGTTTGTATATTGAAGGGTTTAATAATATGTGCGATGAAAAGAAATTGTTAATATGTATTAAGAATAATATTTAAGGGTTTAATAATATGTGCGATGGAAAGAAAATGTTGATATGTATTATTTAAAAAAACAAAAGTAATGTAAGTAAGGATACATTGTGAAAAAAGTAGAAGATAGGATGAAACATGAAAGTGAGAAAAAAATAATGAATTGAGGATGAATAATCTAACGTCAAAAAAATGTCTATGTTTACGAAGGACTTTTTCAAGGTGATATAAAGTCATCGATTCTCAATCAAACATCCTAATCACCGTTTTGTGACCACGCTCGCCAACAAGACCTGGCAACTCCGTGAACACAACCAACAGTTCACCTTAAAATGGGATATACTTTCCAGCGCAAGTGCATATCGGAGTGGATTGAAGTACTGCAGGTTATGTAACCTTGAACTCTTTTACATATTAAAATCCAAAAACAAACTACTTAACGATAGAATTGAACGATCATTATACTGCAACCACAAACTAAAAGCTAAATTCTCTCACTATAAAATAACTTAACATTCGAACCCGTAACTATAACATCGCTTTCTAGCTAACCACCTTCTCTTCCCCCACACTACAAGACAATACACTGCTTATCACTATAAATGGTAACTCAGTGCAATTCGTAGATTACTTCTACAAACCCAAAGTTCACTCACCACATAAACTTCGTCTGTCTCCTCTCTACCTCTCTCTCTACATCCATTACACTCTCTCTTTCTCGCCTTTGGCCTACCTCCCTCTCCACATCTACGAACCTGCTCTCTGGGGCAATAAATAATTCCGACCTTAACTATCAACGCATCTCTCCAAAAGTAACCAGTATAATAAAACCCCTACCATAACATTTTGATTAAGATATCTACAAACCACTCTCTCCTACTTCTCCAACCCCTGCATATCTTTCTCTCTCTCTCCCTCTCCCCTACTTTTCTCTCTTCCTTTTCTACTCTATCTTCCCCAACAACCCCACTTAAGGGTATTTACATTATACATTTTACCATTCTGCTCTGACGACACAGTGGTCACAGCATTGGATATTTGAGT
>OZ024755.1:40162534-40185034 GCA_964016885.1 Eledone cirrhosa
CCCGCCCTCATTCTAGGTCATAAACAACCAAACTGCATGTCTATTTAAATTAATGGTCAAAATGTTCAGCAAAACAATTATACCAATTCTTCCCCTTCACCTCCAAGGCCTAGCCATTATATCTTATAGGTCGGCATTCGCAATTTCTACGATTTCAATATTGACACAACAATCCGTCAGGTTTTTCGGCACATTTTGCTCCGATAGGAATATCAACGTGATTTTCACTTAATTCGTAAGTGTTCAATCTTCCGTATGCTTTTATTTTTTTATACAACACCGACTACAATCACCTAACTTCACGTTGTAGGGTAGACGCGAATCACAAGGGAAACAATCCTGTGATATACAACACCACCAAATTCTTTGGTCTACCGAGATTTCAATGGCTATATCCTTTGCTTTTGTACGGTTGTACATTTGACAATGTCGCAAAACATTATTCCACCTGATTCTTACCTTTCAGCTATGAATTGGGCAGTGCCTTAAAATCCCGTTTTATTTGCGTGCAATGTTTTTGTATCTTATGTATGGAGAATCGAAAACCCTTTTTCTCATAACCTGATACATGCGTTACACATGCTCCATGGATGTTTGTGGACTATTTTTCCAAAATACCAATATCACAGATTGGAGCACAAAATGAAACGTTTGTTCTTCATTTATTTAAATCCAGCGCCTTATAAACCCGTGTGTATCCGGGTACACTAGCTAGAAAGAGAAATGGAAACATTGATTCCTCGGTCCGATTTGACGAAAGTAGATTTAGTTCCACAGCAAATTAACAAACCATACTTGAAGACACGTTGAGGCTGTTGCAAAGGGCAATAACCCTAGATACAATTTTGATCAACTTTTTTTCACCTATAGCAAATTTACCGGGACAGGGTTTTAGCTACTCAAATCTACTTCAGAGATCACGCATTGATGTAAAAAATCAATAAAACTGAAGCGGGGCTCGACTTTGCGCAAAAAAACAAGGCAAAGTTACACATGGGAAAACTTTTTACAGGAACGTCCGATATTCTTGAAAACTGTCACAAAAGACTCGCCATTATGCCGCGGTTAAGATAAAGGCCCTTTTAATTCTTCTTCTGCACATGTGAGCGCATAAATTGTTAAAAAAAAAAAACCTGTAAAAAATCGACATTTTAAACCTGCTTTAAATTAACTGAACATTCAATATCAGGCGATTTTGACTTCCGTCAGTCGTGCAGAGAACAATTTCAACGATACACTGTGTAACTACAATTAATAAATTACACACTTGCGTCTACTAACCTATTTTTTTTTATTGAAGTTCGAAGTTTTGAACCTGTGATGCGCGGGAAGTAACTTTCACACATTCTAACAGACCAAAGGTCTACTTACACCCGGGCAACGCCGGGTACTTCTGCTAGTATATATATATATATATATATAGGGTGGGTAAAATTCCCGAGATCCATGGACGAGTTCTCTCCAGCGGTCTCTGTCCTTCATCATCGCCTCGCCGCCATGTCCTGCGTCTCCAAGAGAGCATTGTCTGTCCTGAGGGACAGTTGGTTATCATGTAAACAGTTGGTTATCATGTGGGAGCCCCACACGGACACACTAGAAGGGGAGACCGAGGTTGACATATGTCAACCTCGGTCTCCCCTTCTAGTGTGTCCGTGTGGGGCTCCCACATGAGCACTGTGTGCAATGTCAGTGAGCATGTCCAGCTAACCTCAGTCCTCTCTGTGTTACTTTCGAGCTGACCTTTTGGAGGTTCCCATACAGCTCTGAGATTTTCATCCTCAGTGTATACTGATTAATGTTCATAGCCGTCCTCAACATTCTCGTGTAGCACCCATCCACCATCTGGGTGAGTTTCTTGGAAAATGTCCAAGTCTCAGACCCGTACAGCAGCACAGACTCCACGGTAGCAATGACGAGACGGATCTTCAGGTCTTTACGAAGGTCCGACTTCCACACCGATGTCAAACTGTGGCACGCCGCCCAGGCGTTGCTCTTCCCCTCAGCCCCATAATCCTCTCTGTTCCCAATCTTTTCTCCCAGATACATATATGCAGGCGGCGAATTGGCAGAATCGTTAAGACGTCAAATAGAATGCTTTATGGTATTCGTGCCACCTCTTTGCGCGCTCTGAATTCAAATCCCGCCGAGGTCAGTTATGCCTTTCATCCTTTCGACGCATTACTAAACTTTAACCCTTTAGAATTTAAACCGGCCAAATCCGGCCAGAATTCTCTCACATCCTTCCATTCAAACTGGCCAAAACCAGCCACTCATACTAACGTTAAGGTATTGTTCTCAAAATAAAGAATATCAAAATCTCATAGATTCGATATTATGTGAGATAATACTTGTTTCTACTTCTGGCACAAGGCCAGCAATTACCCAGTGTATTTACTATTGTATTTTCACGGTAAACACTTTCTCACATTATGTGAGATAATAATGTGAGAAAGTGTTTACCGTGAAAATACAATAGTAAATATAGAGTAATTGTTTCTACTTTTGGCACAAGGCCAGCAATTCACCAGTACATTACTGGTACTTTATTTTATCGACACCGTGAGGATGAAAGGCAAAGTTAATCTCGACGGGATTTGAACTCAGACCGTAAAGGGACGTAACTATGCTAGAAAGCATGGCGTCCAACCCTCTACCGATACTGCCAATTCCCCACCCTAAATGCTAAAGGGTTAAAGGATTATGATTTTTAAAAACTTGTATAATCAAATAAAATATACAGTTCACAATTAAATTAGTAAACATCTTTGCCCTGTAAACAGTTAGTTATAATTTGAGGCAGCTTTGGTTGCTATTTCTCCGTGTTCATTGACCATTCGGTTGTTTGACTGAATAAGACAAAGGATGCAACATATCTATTTTATAAGCTTACACTTTGTTCTATATTCTTAATCTAACTACAGAAACACGATAGATAGAATCAAATAAAATCAGTGTAACATCAGTGATTGTGACATCCAGAGGAGTTTGGATCTAAAACAAAATATATTAATTGAAAAACAATGTCGAAATAGAATGTCAAAATATTGCAAGTCGTATTTAAGTTGCTTTAAAATTTATTTCTGAGGTTTTTACATCTAATCAATCAAACTTAAAATTTCTTAAATATTTTATCGAAATTATATCGACGTTTTGTTTCGAAAGAAAATAGATTGTTAAGTTTTGAAGGAGAATACATATTATTGTAATGTTTTGTTTTGAAAGAAAATAGAAAAAAATGCCAAATATGTCCAAGAGAAGAAATGAAAAAGTTCATTTCTCAAATATAACATGTCGAAAATATTTTATATATATATATATATATATATATATATATATATATATATATATATATATATATATATATATATATATATATATATATATATATATATAAATGAGTGTATGTATATGTGTGTGAGTGTGTGTGTGTATGTGTGCGTGTGTGTTTGTTGTGAGTGTGTGTACTTATATATATGTGTGTGAGTGTGTATGTGTCTGTGTGTGTCCATGTATGTACTTGTATATATGTGTGTGTGTGTGCGTGTGTGTTTGTGTGAGAGTGTGTGTATGAGTGTATTTGTTGTGAGTGTGGGTACTTGTATGTATGTGTGTGTGAGTGTGTGTGTGCATGTGTGTATGTGTGTGTGTACGGTTTTCCCCAAAATAATACAACTAACTCCTGATATTCCGCTAAACCTACGAAATGCTAATACTATAAAACGAATACTTCGCCCTAAACCATTTTGATAAACGATAAAGTTAATTTTGTATTCAACCCTGAAGAAACCACACATTTTCGTCATCCATCATTTTCTCTCGGTGACTTTTTATATTGTTTCTGTTTTCAATTGTATTTAAGATGTAAAGATTAGGAAAATATTTCTCTTAAAAGAAAAGCTTCCTTAATAAAGTTAAACAGCAGAAAAATGAAAGAATATAGTTTATGTTTTTCAGTTTTATAAAATCATATATTTCAATTGTCAAAGAAAGATGATATTGAAAAACTTGAAAATTAATGAGGTTTACCATGCATAAAAACGGCATTTGGAACCTTTAAGATTGATATTAAGAGTAATATATAATTACTAGTTGACTTCATGGTACCTGGCTGTAGAATTGGTACCTTTAAGATTGGTATTAACAGTAATATATAATTACTAGTTGACTTCATGGTACCTGGCTGTAGAATTGGTACCTTTAAGATTGGTATTAACAGTAATATATAATTACTAGTGACATCATGGTACCTGACTGTAGAGTTGGTACCTTTAAGATTGGTATTAACAGTAATATATAATTACTAGTTGACATCATGGTACCTGACTGTAGAGTTGGTACCTTTATGACTGGTATTAACAGTAATATATAATTACTAGTTGACATCATGGTACCTGTCTGTACAGTTGGTACCTTTAAGATTGGTATTAACAGTAATATATAATTACTAGTTGACATCATGGTACCTGACTGTAGAGTTGGTACATTTAAGATTGGTATTAACAGTAATATATAATTACTAGTTGACATCATGGTACCTGACTGTAGAATTGGTACCTTTAAGATTGGTATTAACAGTAATATATAATTACTAGTTGACATCATGGTACCTGTCTGTACAGTTGGTACCTTTAAGATTGGTATTAACAGTAATATATAATTACTAGTTGACATCATGGTACCTGTCTGTACAGTTGGTACATTTAAGATTGGTATTAACAGTAATATATAATTACTAGTTGACATCATGGTACCTGTCTGTAGAGTTGGTACCTTTAAGATTGGTATTAACAGTAATATATAATTACTAGTTGACATCATGGTACCTGTCTGTACAGTTGGTACCTTTAAGATTGGTATTAACAGTAATATATAATTACTAGTTGACATCATGGTACCTGTCTGTACAGTTGGTACATTTAAGATTGGTATTAACAGTAATATATAATTACTAGTTGACATCATGGTACCTGTCTGTAGAGTTGGTACCTTTAAGATTGGTATTAACAGTAATATATAATTACTAGTTGACATCATGGTACCTGTCTGTAGAGTTGGTACCTTTAAGATTGGTATTAACAGTAATATATAATTACTAGTTGACATCATGGTACCTGTCTGTAGAGTTGGTACCTTTAAGATTGGTATTAACAGTAATATATAATTACTAGTTGACATCATGGTACCTGGCTGTAGAGTTGGTACCTTTATGATTGGTATTAACAGTAATATATAATTACTAGTTACTGTTCACCCCTAGCCCGTAAGTCTCATACATGTATCCTCCAATTAATCTCTAATTTATTGCTTTTCTATTTTATTTTATCTGTCACTACATCAGACCCTTTATGTATATCTCTAATCTGGTTTTTCATGTTAGCACTAAACCCACCAAGGAATCCTTATAAGAACACTTACTCACCACTACTACAAACATACTCTGTACTTATATGCTCTCACTTATCCTTATGTATTTCTTTATATTTTCCATTTTCTAATTTCTTACCTTTTTAATGAATCCTAACTTATCTTTTACTTTTTACTTTTTACATCTGTAACTTCTCTACCTATTTACCATATGTTTTATTATTGATGTTATTGTTTTGATTATACGCTATCCTTCTATATAAGTCTTGCCTTGGGTGAATTATTTTGATATCTACGTATTCTGATGTGTTGACCAGAGGTAAATAATGTATTGGAGATCAAGTGACGCAACTTCAAGCGATTAGCGACCTCTAGACTCACCTGATCAACGAAACAATTCTCAGTACTTGAAATAAAGGCCCTTATTGTACAGCCAACCATGTTACTGTAATATATAATTACTAGTTGACATAAAAAAGACCGGGATTAGTCACAAATAACTTTAAGCACTCTAGGAAAAATTTCGAGTATATATATAAATGAAAAATATAGAAATTATTGTGAGCAAGAAGCCAACAGTATTTCATAATATATAAGTGACTATAACGTCAAAATGGAAAATAATTAACATAAGATATGGGAAAATAATTCAAACTCAATTAAAAAAAAATCAAGACAGATTTTATCCACAGATTTTGTGAAATCCAGGGAGAAACCAATATAGTCTTAACTCAGAATCAAATGAAGCTTAAATACTCATCCTTCAATTTGGAAAAAACTACAAATGCTCTATATAGTCTTAAAAAGGCTATTTCACGAAACTTTTCAGTGGGGATGGTCACGGTTGGAACCGTTCATCAGTAGAGCTCAAACACGATAACCCTTTACCACTGCCAGAATATGCCAAAAAGGGAATTTAAAAGCAGGCTAGTTCACCTCGTGCGGAATTATAAAAATAAACACACATGGAGAGACATGGCTGGTGACGTCAGAATGAGACGAATGTCTGTTTACAAGAAACAGCAGTCAAAAAACATTCCGAAAAAACTCGACAAAATGCAAGGAGTTCAGCAAAATAGCAATATATCACAGCTTTAATCGGGCCGTTTGTTTACAAACGAATCGAATATTATTATTAATATTCGATATAACCCATACGTACATATGTACATGCATATACGTATGTATATATATATATATATATACGTATGTATATATATATATATATATACGTATGTATATATATATATATATACGTATGTATATATATATACTTATGTATATATATATATATATATATATATATATATATATATATAGAGAGAGAGAGAGAGAGAGAGAGAGAGAGACTATTGCGACCAGTGTGGATAACTTTGGTCGGCGGTTTGATGTTATTGTCATTGTTGTTGTTGTCGTTGTTGTTGTTGTCTATAGGTGGTCGTCAACTAAATGTATACCCCACCCCCCTCAGAGCTCCTTGTGTTCCTTCAACTTTGTACTGGGTTTTGGTTGCACACGGTTCTTCGTTCTTTTCGTCTTTTTTCGGTGATAGTTTTTTCTAACAAACGCGACGGCTGGCAAACCCTTCAAGGAACTCATATGTATGGTGGGCGCACAGCATTAGGATGTGTGTTTTCCTGCCAGCGGCATATCAAATATATCGATCTTCATCTGAGGAAACCGTTCTTATAATCAACAGTAAATGCATGAAGGACATCTCGGTTGCATGGAGAACCGTAGAAATAATTATTATGATTAAACGATATATGTTACCTCAGCATCTTATTTTATTATTATATAGATATAATAATAACTAGGAATTGATCAACATATATATAAATAAATATAAACATGAAAAATCACAGGAGATAATTTTTACAAGCGTGTAACCACGCATGGCTCGTAGGTAACAAATAAATAAAGTTAACTAGAACTTCAAAAATATATACCTCTTACTAGCTATGCGTGGTTACACGCTTGTAAAAATTATCTCCTGTGATTTTTCATGTTTATATTTATTTATATATATGTTGATCAATTCCTAGTTATTATTATAAAATACACGTAATTACAAAGTCCTAGAGCTTATTTTCCGCGCGATATGGCGCATTCCGTTAAGGAATGACACCCATAATTTTGATTCTGATTGAATTCTTTTAATCTATCTTAATTTTGTATATATATATATATATATATATATATATATATATATATATATATATATATATATATATATATATAAGATCAAAAGATGGTTAAAAGAGTTCCATGTATTTTATTATGCGCATTTCAAAAACAAATATCATCATGCAATAACATTTGTGTTTTCATCAGATAAAATAGGAAGACATGATATGGAGGTTAAAAAAATCACTTGTGAATAGTGCAGTTTTAAATCAACATATGTTGATTTAAAACTGCACTATTCACATACTACCGTACGTCTGTATACATATATGTATGTATATACACACATGCACACATACATATATATATATGTACGTATCGGTTTACCGAACATTTATTATAATGCTCGGTTTGTTTGTTTGTAAACGAACAAACAGCCCGGCCGACTGAACTCACTCGATATGCAAATTAGGCTGCTCAGCCGTTAATATGCATAAGGAAAGTGTATACTTTCAGACATTCAACCATCTGACAGGAAGGTATACGATGCTGACGATGGCTAATAAGCTTGAGGCTGGTACATCGTTCCTGTGTCAGTGTTAAACAAAAGGGTGACGTGGTTGCCTAAACACTGTACGGCGTAATTCGGGCTGTTTGTTTACAAACAAACAAACCGAGCATTATAATAAATGTAGGTAAACCGATACGTGCATATATATATATGTGTGCATGTATGTATATATATACATACTACTGTACGTCTGTATATATATATATATGTATGTACGTATACATACATACTTATATATATATATATATATATATATATATATATATGTAGGAGGTGAGTTTTATTGTAGTACAATAAAGCAATGCAGATATCGGATAAGAAGCACTCTACAGTTTGTAGGACTGGAGTATACATAATATATGATATGTTGATTTAAAACTGAACTATCCACAAGTGCTTTTTAACCTTCATATCATGTCCTCCTCTTTTATCTGATGAAAACACAAATATTATTGCATGATGATATTTGTTTTTGAAATGCGCATAATAAAATACATGGAACTCCTTTAACCATCTTTTGTTCTTATATATATATATATATATATACTAGCAGTAAAGCCCGGCGTTGCTCGGGGTCGCTCAGTAGCTGTGTTAAAGTTACAATGTTAAGTTTCTTTCTTGGCTTAAAAACTGTAGTGTCTACTGTGCAGACTTGCATGTGGTGTTTTTGATTAATATTCCCTCAACCAACAATATGCCTTATGAAGTTAAGAAAACATAACGATAACCCGAATGTTATAACAAAAGAGGATGCTGGGGATAGAAACTGCACTGGTTATTTATTAACAAAGATCGAAAATGTAAACATTGCAACGCAGAGAAAAACATTAGCGTAACCAAATTATCAGTTATGTCTGTCTGCACGCCTATATCACCTCTCTGCACGACTGTCTGTCTGCACGCCTATATCACCTCTCTGCACGACTATCTGTCTGCACGCCTATATCACCTCTCTGCACGACTGTCTGTCTGCACGCCTATATCACCTCTCTGCACGACTGTATGTCTGCACGCGTATATCACCTCTCTGCACGACTGTCTGTCTGCACGCCTAACGACGAAATATTTGCTTGGTTTATGTAGTCTTTAAATAGACTTGTTTTCAAGTAAAAATATTGTTTTAAAATGCTTTTAAATGGAAATGAAGCAAAACAGAAGCTTAGTGTTCGAACTGATGAATGTTGCAGGTCAATGTTTTGCTGGCTCGACAACTGTTAAAGCCAGCGTAATTTTTTACGTAAGACGCTCAATGTAAACAGAACAAAGGGAAATAACTGATAACTTACGCTCAAAAATCGATACATTATATTCGATTTCGTCACATAGGGTGGGTCAATTTGAAATTTTTTTTTTCGATGTCTTCGCTAGGGCTCAATGTACATGTATAGCAATTTCGGTGCAATTCCGTCAGAGATTCTAAGAGGAGATGTGTGCCAAAAATCGATAGACAGACAGACAACCACAGTTTTATATATATAGATATATAATTATAAGTTTGAAGAATAGTCTGACAAAATTTATCTAATTCTTTCTTCTTAGTCGGTAGAAATCAACAGATAAATAATCATTTAACTGGAGCTAAGTTTAAAATATAACTTTGAAGAAATAACAGATAAATGTTACCGACTTTCCTTTATGAGGAACAGTCAGATAAAATTTACCTAGTCTTTCCTCTTAGTCTGTAGAAATTAACTAGACAGATAGTTAAACGGAGCTAAGTTTAAAAATAGATAAACGTAAAAGTTCATAGTTTCACATCGAATCTATTTGAAAATTTAAAACACTGCTAACTATATCATATATATATATATATTTATATATATATATATATATATATATATATATATATATATATATATATATATATATATATATATATATATGTATGTATGTAAGTGTGCATACGTACACGCATATATATACAAACTTTTATATATATATATATATATATATATATATATATATATATTATATAGAGAGTTATAAACTCAAACAGTCTTTTACAATTAAATAGCTCAAAGAAAGAGATATTTCTGGGCCGTGTAATACAAATGAATATATGATAGGGATAAACACTAATAGAAGTATATAAGTGTTTGTATTGCAAATGACCAAGTTAGCTAGATTGAAAAATACTAATTAAATTAATACAGTTTGTCTGTCTCGATTTAAAATAATAAATCAATAAAAACAAACCTATATTGGCAATAGCCGTGATACCCGGACAAATTTAAATTTCAGAACTTAAATTTGTTTCGCAACAATTAAGTGAAAATTCCCATTCCTGTGCTCAACTGCGGGTATCCAGAAATTGGTATGTTTCACTTCAAAATACTTAGGAAGACTGAGAGAAATGTGTTGTTGAACGCACATGTGTCCCAGCGTCTAGCCCGTCCTATACTCGTGCCGCTAGAAATAGCAGCCGGTTTTATGGGACTAAAAAATTATATATATATATATATACGTTTGTATACATGTGTGTACGTATGCATACTTACATATATATATATATATATATATATATACACACACAAACTAACTAGTTTCTGTCTACTACCCATTTCCACTGACAAGGCTTGGGTTCAGCCGAAAACTTGCTCAATATCGAACCTGGCACCTAATGATTGTGAAGCGAACGTCTTAACCATCCGACCATGCTGCTGACACTTCTAAATATAAGAGGGAATCCTTGTAAGTGTGTACAGTTTTATCCTGGTTCTTTCTTCTACACTTTAGTTGTCTAAGGAGAGACGGTATTGAGTGTCATGAAGATGTATTCCCAAGACACCATTATCAATTAGTTTCCAAACAATCTGTCATATATCATTGAAAATATCGCAAAGTTAAATATATACTTTCCAACATATGATTAAAAGTATTTTCTCAAATACAAAATGAAAGACAATTATTATGGCGTTCATCTAAGCCCGATGTCTCACTCTATCAATTATCTCTCTATATATTGGATATATACAGGATATCTATCTATATATAGGATATATACAGGATATCTATCTATATATAGGATATATACAGGATATCTATCTATATATAGGATATATAGACTTTCCGTCCAGAGCCCATGGATAACTTCCAGAGGTCCCTGGCCTGGCAGTACTACCGAGGAGCTCTACCAGTTCGAGACAAAATCTACAGGCACGGACGCCCTGTCAGAGATCCTGCCAAAAGAAACTGTCCAAGATACGAGCAGGACATCAAAACAGTTCTGCACGCAATTTTTCAGTGCCCAGGGGTGACCGACCTGTGGAATTATGTCTAACAGCTACTGTCACATGTCGGACGCAACCAGTTGTCAGCCCAGTCCTTCGTGAGGATCAACCCGCCGCCTTCATTTAAGAATGAAGGAGTGGCGGTTTTCCTCTTTCGGGTGGCTATGGCGAAAGAGGTAATATCGTGGACGAGGTTAAAAGGACTGAGGGCAAACACCTTTCTCTCCGGACAACAACTTATCCTCTTCTTTAAGTGTCACTTGAGAAGGAAGGTGAGAGTGGAGAGAGAGGTGCTACACCCCAGTAAATTCGCTGAAAGGTGGTTGAATGTGGCGAAAATGGCCCGAGTGAATGGGCCTTCTCTGTATATAAACCTGTAGGTTGAGGAAGATAAACAGAGTTTGACAAACAGAGGAACACCTACAAAACGCTCTGTCACAGCTCTCTCTCTCTCTCTCTCTCTCTCTCTCTCTTTCTCTCTCTCTCTTATAACAAGTGCGTGCGCGCATACACATATACATAAATACACACACACATACACACACATACATGCATATATACATACGCACACATACATAAATACACATATATAGATACACATATGTACATACATTCACAGATACAAGCGTACATACATACATATATGCATACAGACATACATATATACATACGTCTACCTCGAATGCTGGGGAAAACACTATCGATAATAATAATAATCGAAGAAATAATAATAATAATGGAAGAAATTTGACACCACGTGTACCATCCGAGTCTACCTCGGCTATTGTGGAAAATACTATCGAAAATGATAATAATCAAAAGTATAAACAATTGAAAATTTCCCTCAACGAAATTTTCCAGAGAGAAATTAATTCATGTATAAATATCTCTCTTGCAGAACTATTAAAACGACAATGTTTAATAATAAAAAAAAAAAAATAATGAAATATTACGTGTTATTGACGAAATAGGGGATGAATATTTACGACGGATAAAATCCCCAACATTTTGGCAAATCAACGCCTGTTTATATGCCTTAGCAATCACAGTGAAGCATTATCTTGGTGATAACAGAGATATTAACAAGAACAAGAACAAAACAACACCAAAAATACCATCATATATAACTAAAATAGAAAAAAAGATTGCTGATCTACGAAAAAAACATAGGATATGTGACAATGCTCCTTACATGCAAACAAACACAAAAAACCCCACTCCTCACCAACAAAGAGGGAAAAAATAAAATAGAGACGATGTTTGGTAACAGTAGAACCAGAACTATTCAATATAAACTGATCACCCTCAAACAAGAATTGAGAGCTGTTAGCGAAAAACGCCGATACCTGAAGAAGGTAGATGAGAGAAAAGTGCTTAATAAAAGATTCAAACATCAGTCTATAGAGATATGAAGAACAAAATAATAATTGTCACTGAGGCCCCATCCCAGAAAGACATAGATTCCTTCTGTAGCAAAATATGGAGTGAAAAGAAGAATTTCAACCAAGATGCAGTGTGGCTAAGAGAAATCCGAAAGAACTATTGCTCCTACACTACAACAAAAACATACGAAATAAGTGAGGGTACCCTTGAGACTGTGATAGGAAAACGCCAAGATAAGAAAACACCAGGAAAAGATTGTCGGCTATTGGTACAAAAAACTGATATTCTATCGGAGGTATCTGACCTCTACCAACAAGTTCTTAAGGGAGATACACTTATACAAGAATGGTTGACATTAACACAAACATTACTGGTCCCCAAGAACAAAGACATCCATTTGGCAAAAAACTACCGACCCATTGCATGCCAGAACCTGATGTATAAGATGTATACAGCCTGCCTGAACCTATTCCTCCAAGTTCACTGTGAAAATAATATCATCATCACAGATGAACAAGCAGCTGGAAAGAAAGGGGTTTGGGGATGTGCTGAACAACTCCTAATCAACAAAACTGCGATGTCGGAGGTGTGACAACTTAGGAGGAATATGGCTACAGTCTGGCTGGACTACAGGAAAGCTTTCGATTCTGTTCCCCACTCTTGGATGATAGAGGCCCCCCAACTTGCTAAAGTCCCAGACATTATTGTCAGAGCCATAGAGAGGCTGTCTTCTTCTTGGGCTACTATCCTAAGGTTAAAGACAGAGAGGGAGGATTCTATTTTCACTGATAAAATAAAATATTGCAGGGGTATATTTCAGGAGGACAGTCTCTCTGTGATATTACTCATCTTGTCATTAAACTCCTTGTCCTTTCTGCTCAAGAAATGTGAGGGATACATCATTGGCTCACAGGAGGACAGAAATACGAACCTAACCCATAATTTCTTTGTGGGTGATCTGAAACTCTATGCCAAGAACATGGATGGGATGAAGAAAAATCTTGACCTGGTTACAACGTTCTCAAAGGATATAGGAATGGAGTTTAGCCAAGATAAATGCTCATACATGACTGTAAAGCGGGGAAAAACAACAACCCAATCTAGCAATATTGTCATCAATGGCCTAACTGTTTCATCGATATCTGATGAGGACTACTACAGATACCTGGGGATAGATGAGAACATATTCTATAATGGTATCTGCAATAAGGAACGCATAACCAGGGAATACTACACCCGATTAAGAAAGATCTGGTCATCGGAACTCTCTGCGCAAAACAAAACAGTGGCGCACAATGTATTTTCAGTGTCTGTCCTAACACCAACGTTTGGAATGCTCAATTGGATGATAGACGAAATCCGAGCAGTTGATGATGGAGCTCGAAAAATACTAAACAACACCGGAAACATCCACATCAACAGTGACATAGACCGCCCTTACTTGAAACGTAAGCAGGGAGGCAGAGGCCTAACATGAGTCCAGACAACATTTGAATGTCGCATCATATCTCTCCGACAACATATACGAACCTCGAAGCGTAGGAGTCCGTTTCTCGAGCAAGTCTATCTGCATGAAACAGATAAGATCATGGGAGTTGGGAAGGAACTCTTCGAGAGATATTCCCTGTGTGATAATCAAAAACTCACACCCAGGGAAGTCGCTCAACAGTATCGCAGTGAATCCATGGATGAAAAACTGCATACTTATCAGCAAAAAATCATGCATGGATATGTTGCCAGGAAGCTCCAGAGTGAGAGTAATATAGATAAGGAAAGTAGTCTATCTTGGACCAACAACCGCTATATTGGTTCCCACTTTGAAGGATACGCTTTTGCAATCCAAGAACAGGAGATTAACACGAAATACCTGATTCACAAAAGAGATAGGGATGCAGGCAAAATACCTAGATGTGATAACAAGTGCAGACTCTGCAGAACTAACATTGAGGATATCACCCATGTCATCAGCAGCTGTCCAAAGATGTCATCGCGGTACTATCTACCTATGAGGCATGATGTAGTGGCCAAAACACTGTACAATGCAGTTCGTAAAAAAGATAGCCCCGATAATAAACACATTAAAAGCTACAGCAATGTGGAAGACCTCCATGTACATAATATGAAAGAGTACTGGTGGAATGTTCCAGTAAAACCCCCAATAAAATGCAGGCATAACAGACCAGATATAATGATATGGGACAGGGAGAAGAAAGCATGCACAGTAGTAGAAATTAGCTGCCCAGCAGATGCCAATATAATATCCAAGATTAGTGAAAAGGAGAATATTTAAGCAGAACTGATGAGAAATCTGCAGATACTCCACCCTGACTATACCTTCAGATTTATACCTGTGATTATTGGGGCACTGTGGTATGTTAGTAACTGCCTCAATACAAATCTTGAGAAGCCAGGCTTCACAGGAACAGAAACAACACAACTAGTTAGGAAATTACAAGTACAATCCATTAATGGAACAGTAAAAATATGTAAAACATTCCAAAAATGTTGTATCTAATAACTGCATATACATATGTACAGATGCAAAGCATATACACATGCACACATACAACTCAAAACATACACATCCACACATACAATAACATCCATATCTACACATGCAGACATGCATACATATCTACCTAGTTGATGTTGAGTAAATTCCAATGAGAGAGTCTTGTGTCTATGTTAGAAACCGACTCTCTCTCTCTATTGGTAAAACTTTGTGAAATTATAAAACCAGAAGAACATACATAGATACATACATACATAGATAGATGGATACATACATACATATAACATACATATATACATACAAAGAGAGAGACATACGATACTTAGTCTTTACGTTATTCGAACCCCAGTAAGTCTCGGTTCCTGGCTGCACATTGTCTTTCAGCAAGACACTTTATTTCCTGTTGCTTCAATTCTCTCAGCTGGAAAAACATGTGTGACACTGAATCTCCCTGGAGGATTCCCAGTCACCTTCACGTTAATTTGACGAACTGCCTGTTCCGCTGATCAAACACCTGAAATATTCATCGTCGCAGCCGATGGATAACGAGCATTATAGTTTATATCTTTATATTGATTTCATTCTATGAAAATATGAATTATTTGTGAGGCAGCCAATTGCCAGAGTTTTTAGGACGTCGGATTAAATATGACGATGTTTGTTCTAGCTTACGTGTACGTCCTAAGTTCAAACCCCGCCAATGTCATCATTTGGGGGCCGATACATAAAGAAGCACTCCAGCAGGGGAGGGAGATGGGGGAATTGTTCAAAAGTCGAACCTTTGCACCATCTGATCTGGGTCTGTATATTCTGAGTTCAAATTTCGTCTCCTTTCAAGAGTTACGACTGACTGACAGTAGATTCAGAAATGGAAATATGATTTCTTTGTCCGATATGACCATTAGCTCGTTTCTTTTCTTTTTCATGTTACAAATGTTCACATATGTCTACATGTCATTGAGTCGTAAAAGAAGTTTGTTCTTTTAACTGAAACAGATTTAATGAATATTCTGTAATATTCGGTGAAGAAAGGTAAAGTCGTGTAGCTTTTAGTGCCATTGTAAGGAATATTACTTAATGAAGAGCAACACGAAATGTTGGTAGATAGGAAGCAATAAGAACATCTGGAATGACAGCAACGTAGCAGGAAACAGAAACGGAAATGGTATCTTGAAAATGTCACGAGATTTTCCGTGTGATCAAATAAGCGGGGTCGGTGTAAAGACAGGAGAAAAGAAAGCAATAGTTTCTATTATTTTCCAGATCACCACAGGAATGGCTGCTTCGAAGTCCTTCTCATTTCCTCTCTCAACTGAAACTATTTCATCAACAATTTAGATAGGAGAACCCAGTAACACACGATATAAAACACACACACAACTACGCACACGCACACGCACACGTACACGCACACACACACACACACACACACACACACACACACACACACACACACACACACACACACACACACACACACACACACACACACTCTCTCTCTCAATCTATTATCTATATATTTCTTCCTTTCATTCACGCACACAGGTACTCACTCGTATATATGCATACACAAACACACACACATATATATATGTATATATATATGTTATATATGTGTATGTATATATATATATATATATATATATATATATATATATATATATATATATATATATATATATATATATATATATATATATATATATATATATATTTATATATATGAATATATATATATATATATATACATTATGAAGAGAGAAGAAACATTTAGATATAATTAGTAATAAAATGTATCATACCTAAACTGTTCCTAAATTCCTCGACTACGTAGTTTCGTGGCATAAACAAAAACAATATATGTTTCTCGACCGTTATATCGCGTGACTGTCTCCCCCTCCGCCTTTTGGGATTCTTTCTCACGTCGTGTAGACGCGTTCTTGAGACTAGTAAAATGAGGTATCCTCTTGATAAGTCGGCAGACCTCGCAAGGACTCTATATCTTTGATATATTGTTTTTGTTTATGCCACGAAACTACGTAGTCGAGGAATTTAGGAACAGTTTAGGTATGATACATTTTATTACTAATTATATCTAAATGTTTCTTCTCTCTTCATAATGTATTTTTAACTCTGATACTGGTTCAGTCTGGTTCAAACTGAATTGGTCTGTCCCAGTCATTCATTGAGCAACATCGGTGAAGTTGGCACCCTTAACTCACAGTTGGGTGCGGATGCATTCATGTATATATGTGTGTGTCCGCATGTATCTGTGTGTTTCTAAATATATATATATATATATATATATATATATATATATATATATATATATATATATATATATATATATATATATATATATATATATATATATGTATATATAAGCAAGATGTATGGTAGGTCGTACGTAAATCGTATATATATGTATATATATATATATATATATATATATATATGTCGTTTCTGAATTTGTTTAGCAAGATTCTTTATCTGAAATCGTGTGTTGAAACCGATATTGTTATACTTTGGGAGGGTCATGTTGCCAATAAGAAACACACGCACCACATGCTTTCACTTCAATTTATTATATATTTATAAATTTATAAATTTATAAAATTTCTGGTTGGTTGGTTGGTTCCACAACCAGATAGTTGTTTATATATAGTCATAGTTCTTTCGTCACACACTCTGTGACCTCTTCAGTGACTGGGGATTCCTTTCTTTGTTTCTGTGCCTCTCCTTTGTTCTGTCCTACGCCATTTTGTTTCTGTGTGTGTGTTGTGTGCTCAGTCTGCGCATGCGCCACATCCGGGTGTCTGTGTGTGTTTATGTTCATTTATTTATTTGTTTATTTACATGTTACTGGTTGGTTGTTTGTTCTATGTGTGTGTTTTCATTTTGTCCTTAATTGTAAGTTGTGATGTTGCTGTTCCACTCATATTTTCTATTTAATTTGGGTTGTAATTCTTTTATGTTTATTGCCTCTGTAATTTGTCTAAACATTGCGTCTTTTCTGTGTGTAGATTCTATTTTTATTTCTATGTTCTCTAATTTACCCTTGTGTTCTATCTTAGCATGTTGGTAGAGTACAGATGATTCTTTATTATCTTGAAGGTCTCGCCAGTGTTCATTTATCCGTTCCCCTACACTACGAGCTGTCTCACCTATGTACACTATATTTTTGTCTCTACATTGTCCTTCAGTACATCTTATGCTATACACTACAATTCTAGTTTTACAGTTAATATGGGAGCTTATTTTACAGGTTATACATTTCTTATCTATACATGGTGATCTTTGAAAAGGGTATGTCTTGCTAATAAGTGTTTTTACGGAGGTACCTGGTCTTTCTACAATCTTAATATTGAGTTTATGTTTATTTAGGGCCCTTCTAAATTTGTAAGCTAATTCACCTCTAGGGGTTGTATTGATGAACATTACACTCTGGTATTTATTGCTATCATACCATGAGTTTATTCTATTAGCCTTGTTCCCAGTTCTTTCTATTCTATTCCAAAATTTGCTCCTATACAAGGGGCAGGTCCCATTTATGTCATTATTTACCATTTTTTCCCATTTGGTTCTGGCTCCTCTATACACTCTGATTTTATCTCTCTGATTGTAACCAGAGAACTGCATACGGTGGATGAAGTGTTGTATGTGTCTCTCTAGTTCTTCGGGGTTGCACATGCGCGACACATTTCTCATCACCCGTACCAAATCCGCAATCAGTATGTTGATTTTGGTATGGTCCGAAATGGCCGAGTTTCGGTGGATCAGATGTTTGGAAGTCATGGGTTTGGCATAATGGGAATGGAGGATTTGTTTTTTGTTGTTAATGGTATCTAGCCAGAGCTCTGTGTCTAGTACAGGTAATCGATGGTTGGGGTGTTTACTTGGCTAGTCTATAGTAACTCTAATGCTCTGGTGGATGGAGTTAGCTATTTGCTGGATGCTTTCCATTGTGTTTTTCTCATGTTGCTGACTGTTCTCTAGTGGGGGTGTCTTAACTACGATGTTTATATCATCTACGTAGCGGGAGTACATTATCAGGGTTAAGGGGTCTTCTAATTGTTCTTTAAGTTTAAGTTTAAGTCTACTGTCCCACCATACCATGAATAAGTTAGCTATGTCGCCTGCAATGCTAACACCAATGGCTGCTCCTTCCTCTTGGGCATATGTTTTTCCATTAAATTTGAACATATGTTCCTTAAGGGTTAGGTTTATGCTCGCCCCTACCGCATGTGCAATCATTTTTCTTCAGTTCATCGTGGTTTTCGGGTGTCCGTATGACTCTGGTCCACCCGTTCCATTTATCTGTGTGGGTTTTCTTGGCCATTGAGGTAATGGTAGGTGGTCTGCCTCTTGCTGGTCTCGTAGGGCACAGGTTGCTAAGGTCATATGTGGCTAGGTAACTATTACTATAAGTAAGCTTAAGTAGGAGTCCCAGCTCACTGGTATCAATCCCACGGAACTCAACCTTGCTCTCACTGATCATTTCTACGCATTTCTCGACAGCAAAATCCACGTCAATAGATGGATACAGGGACACAACATCCATACTGCCTATTATGCAGTTTGTTAGGTCCCCAGATCGGTTACTCACGCCGATTCTGCTGATGAGGTCCTCCGTGCTGTCACATACATCTGGGGACATTTCAATGATGGGGCGTATGATCAGGGAGAGGAAGTAGGACAGTCTGTAGTTACTAGCAATGTTAGCTCCACACACTGGCCGTGTTGGTGGTCCCGTGACAGGGTCACAGCCCGTTTTATGGTCTTCTCGAAGCCCATACAACGCCGGCACGTCATTGTTCCAGGCCTGGAAGTTGTTGGCAGTCCTTTTGTTGGGCTGCATTATATTCGTCCACATCACCATATGGGCATTGAGGGCTTTTTCTCTATCCTCATGCTCCTGTGGTGTTACCTCTCTTGTGTTAGTGATGTGGGGTTGCATTGCCTGGATGTAGTTTGGCAGGCTGTCAACCGACATTCTGCCAGACTTGTCTGTTGGAAAGCATGCTATCTCTCCATTACGTGAGCGCTGCATGAGCTTACGCAAGCCATTTGCAGATTTTTCTCCCAGTTGCTGGGCCTCCATTCTATTATGCTTCTTGCTATACTGTTCTATAATATTTCTAAGTTCGGATCTAGCTATACTAAATTGTGCTTCTGTTTGTTCATCGACCTGCGACGGCAATTGCGTGCGTTTGTTAAATGGTAAAGTCGTGGCGTGGACTCGTCGCAGGTCGAATGATTTATCGGAGGGATTATAAAACGTAGAGTTCCAGCCTGCTGCTGTATGTGTACTAGTGCTATTGTTATTGTTAGTTGTGTTGTTTCTATTTCTATTTCCACCAACAGCCTCATGGTTGTTTCTATGTCTCTCATAATTACTCCTGTCTCTTTCCACTGGCTCATTGTTGTTATCTACCCTATTTTGTGTGTCTGTGTGTTCGTCTTGGTTATTCTCTTTGTCCTTAGTCTCCCTTCTCCTTTTAATCCTATTACTTTCCCTTATTTCTGTGATTTCTGTGATACTGTCATTACTTGTTTTCTGTGTCTGTGTGTTTGTTAAGATTGTGGTGAGAGGCATGGAATGCGTGTGTGTTGTTGTTGTTGATGTGTGCTGTTGTTAATGTGTGTTGTTGTTGTCTCCGTGTGTGTTATTGTTGTTGTGTGTGTTGTTATTGTTGTTTGTGTCTGAGTGTCTGTTGTTGTTGTTTCTGGGTATGTTGTTATTGTTGTTGTTGTTGATGTGTGTGTTGTTGTTATTGTTGTTTGTGTCTGTGTGTCTGTCGTTGTTGGGATGTGTGTGCGTATATTGTTGCTTTTGTTTTTGTTTTAGTTTTTGAGGCTCCAGCGTAGTTTTGTAGATGATTTTTCTATTTCTGACAGACAACTAATCATATTTACCTTCTTGAATGTCGCAAATTTCGGGGGTAAACGTAACACAGACATCTCATCGTTATCTATTCTTGCGTTACCATATATATTTGTGTTGTTGTTGCAACATCACAACTTACAATTAAGGACAAAATGAAAACACACACACACATAGAACAAACAACCAACCAGTAACATGTAAATAAACAAATAAATAAATGAACATAAACACACACAGACACCCGGATGTGGCGCATGCGCAGACTGAGCACACAACACACACACAGAAACAAAATGGCGTAGGACAGAACAAAGGAGAGGCACAGAAACAAAGAAAGGAATCCCCAGTCACAGAAGAGGTCACAGAGTGTGTGACGAAAGAACTATGACTATATATAAACAACTATCTGGTTGTGGAACCAACCAACCAACCAGAAATTTATAAATTTATAAATTTATAAATATATAATAAATTGAAGTGAAAGCAACTGGTGCGTGTGTTTCTTATTGGCAACATGACCCTCCCAAAGTATAACAATATATATATATGTATATATATATATGTATATATATATATGTATATATATGTATATATATATATGTATATATATGTGTATATATATATACATATATATATATACATATATATATATATATATATACATATACATACATATATATATACATATACATACATATATATATACATATACATACATATATATATACATATATATAGTTATACATACGTATATATACATATATATATATATATATACATATATATATATACATATATTGTTATACTTTGGGCGGGTCATGTTGCCAATCAGAAGCACACGCACAAGTTGCTTTCACTTCACTTTATTATAATAAATTTATAAATTTAGGAATTTATAAATTTCCGGTTGGTTGGTTAGTTCCACAACCAGATGGTTGTTTATATATTGTCAAAGTTCTTTCGTCACACATTATGTGACCTCTTCAGTGACTGGGGATTCTTTTCTTTGTTTTTGTGTCTCTCCTTTGTTCTGTCCTACGCCATTTTGTTTCTGTGCGTGTGTTGTGTGCTCAGTCTGCGCATGCGCCACATCCGGGTGTCTGTGTGTGTTTATATTCGTTTATTTATTTGTTTATTTACATGTTACAGGTTAGTTGTTTGTTCTATATGCGTGTGTGTTTTCATTTTGTCTTTAATTGTAAGTTGTGATGTTGCTGTTCCACTCATGTTTTCTATTTAATTTTGGTTGTAATTCTTTTATGTTTATTGCCTCTGTGATTTGTCTAAACATTGTGTCTTTTCTGTGTGTAGATTCTATTTTTATTTCTATGTTCTCTAATTTACCCTTGTGTTCTATCTTAGCATGTTGGTAGAGTACAGATGATTCTTTATTATCTTGAAGGTCTCGCCAGTGTTCATTTATCCG
>OZ024755.1:40190034-40195034 GCA_964016885.1 Eledone cirrhosa
GTTTCCTTGATAAATCTTTTGTAGCCTCCATCAATAGAAATATATTATTTATCAGTGAGACATGAAAACATATTACACCTCTAGCACTGATTACTTTTTCAGACTATAACCCCCCCCCCCCCCCCCCCCCCCACCCTCTCTCTCTCCCTGCCCCATGCCCCCTCTCCCTCCACCCTCTCCTCCCACCTTCTCTCCCCCCTCTCTCCCCCTGCACCCCCTCTCTCTCTCATTCCTACTTATTCTACATTACAAAGTCTCCAAAAGACGAGATTCTGTCCGACGTCTTCCTATAAAATCTAACCAACTTCATTAAACCTGTTTACTGACTGTGTTGTGTGTGTGTGTGCCGTGTGTGTCTATGTGTGTATGTGTGTGTTGTACGTGTGTGGTGTGTGTGTGATGTGTCTCTGCGTGTGTCTGTGTGTGCTGTGTGTCTATGTATTCTGTGTGTGTGTGTGTGTAAGTCTGTGTGTGAGAGTGTGTCTGTGTGTGTGTTTGAGTGTGTGAGTGTTCCAGTGTGTGCCTGTGAGGTGTGTGTGTGTGTGTGTGTAAGTCTGTGTATATGTGTGTGTGTCTGTGTGAGAGTGTCTGTGTGTGTGTGAGTGTGCCAGTGTGTGTCTATGTGTGTCTGTGTGTGAGCCGTGTGTGTCTATGTGTTTCTGTGTGTGTTGTACGTGTGTGTGGTATGTGTGTGTGATGTGTCTCTGTGTGTGCTGTGTGTCTATGTATTATGTATGTGTCTGTCTGTGTGTGTGTTTGAGTTTGTGAGTATGCCAGTGTGTGTCTGTGAGGTGTATGTGTCTGAGATAGAGAGAGTATGTGTTGATGTATCATAGTTGCAACCATAATATTTCATTGCCTGGTATCTCGTACAAATATCATTAACCATAGCTTATCATCAATACAGGCGTTGTCGGTGACACTGTGTAGACGGAAACTACATGGAAGCCCGTCAGATCGACTAAACTTGTAATTCAAAGTACCAAACTTGACCACAGTTTCATGCTGGATTTCTCTGAGAATTACTTTAACCCTGTAGCATTTAAACCGACCGTATCCTGCCAGAGTTCTCTCATCTTTTTCTATTCACATCAGCTGTAATCAGCCACTCATACTGATGTTAAGGTATTTTTCTCAAGATAAATAATACTAAAAGCTTATTGATTTGATATTATGTGAGATAATTATGTGAGGTAAAGCCTTTACCATGAACATATAATAGTATATATAGAGCAATGTAAATGCTAATGGGTAAAGGATCCACGTGTTTGTTCAGTCCTCAGTCTCTTACAAAGTGTTCTGTTGACCGAACATCTGCCACAAACATAGCCGAAACTGATGCAGATTCCATTCATATTTCGATTGTTTAGTATTCAATGGTATTGTGATGACTACTTTGTGGATGTGAATACAGTAGAATCATTTAGTCCTGAGAAGATTTATTCAATGAAATCTATTCATATTTCATGTTAATAGCTAAGAACATGTGTTACATATTGAAGGAGTTCTCAAAGACAGGTATAACACAGCTGCTACACATTTCAATAAATGTGTTTTACATTGAAATAATTCTCAGAGTTAGGTATAACACAGCTGCTACACACTTCAATAAATGTGTTTTACATTGAAATAATTCTGAGTTAGGTATAACACAGCTGCTACACACTTCAATAAATGTGTTTTACATTGAAATAATTCTCAGAGTTAGGTATAACACAGCTGCTACACTCTTGAATAAACGTGTTTCACATTGAAATAATTCTCAGAGTTAGGTATAACACAGCTGCTACACTCTTGAATAAACGTGTTTCACATTGAAATAATTCTCAGAGTTAGGTATAACACAGCTGCTACACTCTTGAATAAATATGTTTCACGTTGAAATCATTCTCAGAGTTAGGTATAACACAGCTGCTACACTCTTGAATAAATATGTTTCACATTGAAATAATTCTCAGAGTTAGGTATAACACAGCTGCTACACACTTGAACAAATGTGTTTCACATTGAAATCATTCTCAGAGTTAGGTATAACACAGCTGCTACACACTTGAACAAATGTGTTTCACATTGAAATCATTCTCAGAGTTAGGTATAACACAGCTGCTACACTCTTGAATAAACGTGTTTCACATTGAAATCATTCTCAGAGTTAGGTATAACACAGCTGCTACACACTTGAATAAACGTGTTTCACATTGAAATAATTCTCAGAGTTAGGTATAACACAGCTGCTACACACTTGAATAAATATGTTTCACGTTGAAATAATTCTCAGAGTTAGGTATAACACAGCTGCTACACACTTGAACAAATGTGTTTCACATTGAAATCATTCTCAGAGTTAGGTATAACACAGCAGCTACGCACTTGAATAAATGTGTTTCACATTGAAATAATTCTCAGAGTTAGGTATAACACAGCTGCTACACACTTGAATAAATGTGTTTCACATTGAAATAATTCTCAGAGTTAGGTATAACACAGCTGCTACACACTTGAATAAACGTGTTTCACATTGAAATAATTCTCAGAGTTAGGTATAACACAGCTGCTACACACTTGAATAAATGTGTTTCACATTGAAATAATTCTCAGAGTTAGGTATAACACAGCGGCTACACACTTGAATAAACGTGTTTCACATTGAAATAATTCTCAGAGTTAGGTATAACACAGCTGCTACACACTTGAATAAATGTGTTTCACATTGAAATAATTCTCAGAGTTAGGTATAACACAGCTGCTACACACTTGAATAAATGTGTTTCATATTGAAATAATTCTCAGAGTTAGGTATAACACAGCTGCTACACACTTGAATAAATGTGTTTCACATTGAAATAATTCTCAGAGTTAGGTATAACACAGCTGCTACACACTTGAATAAACGTGTTTTACATTGAAATAATTCTCAGAGTTAGGTATAACACAGCTGCTACACACTTGAATAAATGTGTTTTACATTGAAATAATTCTCAGAGTTAGGTATAACACAGCTGCTACACACTTGAATAAATGTTTCTGGAGGATTCTGGAGGAATTTGAGAGTGGGACGTTATAGAATTAAAGGTTAATAAATTGATATTAAAATCTAAAAATAATAAAATTAAATAGTAAAAAGTAATTAAAAAAATCTATAGAGTCTAAAGCAGCTGCTATATTTTTAGTTGGTATTGCGTTTTCGGCCAATGCACTTACTGGGGTGGGGGTAATCAGGCTACAAAAGCCCGATAGGCTGCCTCGGGGTAGGCGAAAGAGGAAAAAGGAAAAGGAAGAGGGGAGGGAGTGGAAGGAAGTGATAAGAAGAGATAAAGGGAAAAAGAAAAGAAAAGAAAAAGAAAAGAAGTACATCTACCTATGTATGTTAGGGTTTCCCCTATCTTGTTCGGCAAGTGGGGAAAAGAAGGATGTGGCAGCCTTTGTCTACCCACCCGGGTCATGAGGGGGTTTGAGGTTGAGGTAAGTACTACGCAATCGGTGTTTACATGCAGTTATAAGTTTTGACCAATCCTTTTGACAACTATAATATTCCCATATAAGGAATTACCCCTTGAAAAGTTTGGTTATTTATTACCACGCTAAATATTCTAATTTAGTCCTGAAATAGCCGTCGAAACGGCTTGAGCTCTGCCCTCGGGGTTAAACATTTTCCTATTACCCACTCTACTACCCTAAGTATTGAGTACTCTGGTGCGTTATGGTCCATCTGATGCCTTCCACACCTCCTTCGTTATATATATATATATATATATATATATATATATATATATATATATATATATATATATATATATATATATATATATATATATATACTTCGTTTCTGAATTTGTTTAGCAAGATTCTTTATCTGAAATCGTGTGTTGGAACCGATATTGTTATGCTTTGGGAGGGTCATGTTGCCAATAAGAAACACACGCACCAGTTGATTTCACTTCAATTTATTATAAATTAAATTTATAAATTTAGGAATTTATAAATTTCCCGTTGGTTGGTTGGTTCCACAACCAGACGATTGTTCATATATTGTCAAAGTTCGTTCGTCGCACATTCTGTGACCTCTTCAGTGACTGGGGATTCTTTTCTTTGTTTTTGTGCCTCTCCTTTGTTCTGTCCTACGCCATCTTGTGTTTGTGTGTGTTGTGTGCTTAGTTTGCGCATGTGTTACAACCGGATGTCTGTGTGTGTTTATATTTGTTTATTTATTTGTTTATTTACATGTTACTGGTTGGTTGTTTGTTCTATGTGTGTGTGTTTTCATTTTGTCCTTAATTGTAAGTTGTGATGTTGCTGTTCCACTCATGTTTTCTATTTAATTTGGGTTGTAATTCTTTTATGTTTATTGCCTCTGTGATTTGTCTAAACATTGCGTCTTTTCTGTGTGTAGATTCTATTTTTATTTCTATGTTCTCTAATTTACCCTTATGTTCTATCTTAGCATGTTGGTAGAGTACAGATGATTATCTACTATCTTGAAGCTCTCGCCAGTGTTCATTTATCCGTTCTCCTATACTACGAGCTGTCTCACCTATGTACACTATATTTTTGTCTCTACATTGTCCTTCAGTACATCTTATGCTATATACTACATTTATAGTTTAACAGTTAATATAGGGGCTTAGTTTACAGATTATACATTTCTTATCTATACAGGTAGGTCTTTGAAAAGGGTGTGTATTGCTAATAAGTGTTTTTATGGAGGTATCTGGTCTTTCTACTATCTTAATATTGAGTTTATGTTTATCTAGGGCCCTTCTAAATTTGTAAGCTAATTCACCTCTAGGGGTTGTATTGATGAACATTACACTCTGGTATTTATTGCTATCATACCATGAGTTTATTCTATTAACCTTATTCCTAGTTATTTCTATTCTATTGCCAAATTTGCTCCTATACAAGAGGCAGGTCCCATTTGAATCATTATTTAACATTTTTTCCCATTTGGTTCTTGCTCCTCTATATACTCTGATTTTTGTTATTAATGGTTTCTAACCAGA
>OZ024755.1:40200034-40212534 GCA_964016885.1 Eledone cirrhosa
GCTGAGCTCAAGCCGTTTCGACGGCTAATTCTGGACTAAAATTTAGTCCAGAATTAGCCGTCGAAACGGCTTGAGCTCAGCTGTCGGGGTCTTACTGGTTCCTATTACCCACTCTACTACCTCAAGTATTGAGTACTTTGGTGCGTTATGGTCCACCTGGTTCCTTACCACATTTCCTTCGTTATATATATATATATATATATATATATATATATATATATATATATATATATATATCAACCTTCCAGGGGTCCTGGTAAATTTTCAATCACATATATTGTTATTGTTTGACCCGAATTACTTGATCGTTTCTTTGACTGTGCAGATGTTTTGTTTAACCATCATCTCAGTGTGTTTGGCCTTTAACGTATGTTGTAGCTCTGATTCATCTGAATCATCGAGCGCTTGCCATACATCTCTGAAGTTGTTTTTCGTTAATTCCTAAGCCGAAATACGATTCTCGCTAATTTATATTTGTATATATATATTATATATATATATATATATATATATATATATATGCAAAAACATACAATTTATGTAGATTTCTAATTACTAACCAGTCAGTTATATAAATGTCATTTTCTGTGTGAGTCTAATATTAAGTAGAGACTGATTTTCTTAAACTTAATTTCAAAGTTCATATGTAAATGGCAGAAAACGTTGGTGTTATTCTGTTGGTCAATCAAACAGAAGAAGCTGTATAATGTATACATGTCTATACCAGCGTTGTCACCGTGATTGCTTAGCTGATAACATCATACCACATCTAATCAAATATCTTAATTAATTGACTCAGAGAAACAATATCTCCAGGTAAGCCATACAAATGGGCTGGAAGACATTCCAAGATTAAATTCTTTTCTTCTTTAACTGGTGTCAGTCATTAGACAGTGGCCATGCTGGGGTACTGTTATGTTACTGGTGTCAGTCATTAGACAGTGGCCATGCTGGGGTATTGTTATGTTACTGGTGTCAGTCATTAGACTGTGGCCATGCTGGGGCACTGTTATGTTACTGGTGTCAGTCATTAGACTGTGGCCATGCTGGGGTATTGTTATGTTACTGGTGTCAGTCATTAGACTGTGGCCATACTGGGGCACTGTTATGTTACTGGTGTCAGTCATTAGACTGTGGCCATGCTGGGGTATTGTTATGTTACTGGTGTCAGTCATTAGACTGTGGCCATACTGGGGCACTGTTATGTTACTGGTGTCAGTCATTAGACTGTGGCCATGCTGGGGTATTGTTATGTTACTGGTGTCAGTCATTAGACTGTGGCCATACTGGGGCACTGTTATGTTACTGGTGTCAGTCATTAGACTGTGGCCATGCTGGGGTAATGTTATGTTACTGGTGTCAGTCATTAGACTGTGGCCATACTAGGGCACTGTAATGTTACTGGTGTCAGTCATTAGACTGTGGCCATACTGGGGCACTGTTATGTTACTGGTGTCAGTCATTAGACTGTGGCCATGCTGGGTAACTGTTATGTTACTGGTATCAGTCATTAGACTGTGGCATATACTGGGGTACTGTTATGTTACTGGTGTCAGTCATTAGACTGTGGCCATACTGGGGTACTGTTATGTTACAGGTGTCAGTCATTAGACTGTGGCCATGCTGGGGCACTGTTATGTTACTGGTGTCAGTCATTAGACTGTGGCCATACTGGGTTACTGTTATGTTACTGGTGTCAGTCATTAGACTGTGGCCATACTGGGGTACTGTTATGTTACTGGTGTCAGTCATTAAACTGTGGCCATGCTGGGGCACTGTTATGTTACTGGTGTCAGTCATTAGACTGTGGCCATGCTGGGGCACTGTTATGTTACTGGTGGCAGTCATTAGACTGTCGCCATACTGGGGCACTGTTATGTTACTGGTGTCAGTCATTAGACTGTGGCCAAGCTGGGGCACTGTTATGTTACTGGTGTCAGTCAATAGACTGTGGCCATGCTGGGGTACTGTTATGTTACCGGTGTCAGTCATTAGACTGTGGCCATACTGGGGCACTGTTATGTTACTGGTGTCAATCAATAGACTGTGGCCATGCTGGGGTACTGTTATGTTACTGGTGTCAGTCATTAGACTGTGGCCATGCTGGGGCACTGTTATGTTACTGGTGTCAGTCATTAGACTGTGGCCATGCTGGGGCACTGTTCTGTTACTGGTGTCAGTCATTAGACTGTGGCCATACTGGGGCACTGTTATGTTACTGGTGTCAGTCAATAGACTGTGGCCATGCTGGAGCACTGTTCTGTTACTGGTGTCAGTCATTAGACTGTGGCCATACTGCGGTACTGTTATGTTACTGGTGTCAGTCATTAGACTGTGGCCAAGCTGGGGCACTGTTATGTTACTGGTGTCAGTCATTAGACTGTGGCCATACTGGGTTACTGTTATGTTACTGGTGTCAGTCATTAGACTGTGGCCATACTGGGGTACTGTTATGTTACTGGTGTCAGTCATTAAACTGTGGCCATGCTGGGGCACTGTTATGTTACTGGTGTCAGTCATTAGACTGTGGCCATGCTGGGTCACTGTTATGTTACTGGTGGCAGTCATTAGACTGTCGCCATACTGGGGCACTGTTATGTTACTGGTGTCAGTCATTAGACTGTGGCCAAGCTGGGGCACTGTTATGTTACTGGTGTCAGTCAATAGACTGTGGCCATGCTGGGGTACTGTTATGTTACCGGTGTCAGTCATTAGACTGTGGCCATACTGGGGCACTGTTATGTTACTGGTGTCAGTCAATAGACTGTGGCCATACTGGGGTACTGTTATGTTACTGGTGTCAGTCATTAGACTGTGGCAAAGCTGGGGCACTGTTATGTTATTGGTGTCAGTCATTAGACTGTGGCCATACTGGGGTATTGTTATGTTACTGGTGTCAGTCATTAGACTGTGGCCATACTGGAGTACTGTTATGTTACTGGTGTCAGTCATTAGACTGTGGCCATACTGGGGGCATTGTTCTGTTAATGGTGGCAGTCATTAGACTGTGGCCATGCTGGGGCACTGTAAAGTTACTGGTGTCAGTCATTAGGCTGTGGCCATACTGGGGCATTGTTCTATTACTGGTGGCAGTCATTAGACTGTTGCCATGCTGTGGCTCTGATATATTACTGGTGTCAGTCATTAGACTATGGCCATACTGGGGTACTTTTATGTTACTGGTGGCAGTCATTAGACTGTGGCCATACTGCGGCACTGTTATGTTACTGGTGTTTGTCAGTACTGGTGTTAAGGATACTCTCTTATCCTTACACCTGAGCCAGGAATTGTTTGCTTCCGTAAGGGAACTGTTTAGACTGTCGGAGAAATGGGGCAATGCTGGCTGTCAAATTATTTTCCTGAAACGCTGCCTAAAAAACGATGTCATCCCCAACACCATCAAGAACATCCGCTTACCAGTAAGCCTACGTACACCAGCTTTCCAAAACACCACTAACCGCATACATCGCACGTGTATTAAACAGATCCTGAGACATCTCAGCCGTCAATTACACGTCCATAAGCGGACACTCTCAGAGCGGACACATCGACTGCCAATAGCACCCGGGGACTTGCTCCTGAAAATCACTAAAGCAATCGACCAGTGCTACCACTCCAGAGTCCAATACGAGAAAAAACGGCTCAAGCGAAAATATGAGTGGATCTTGTCTAAACTCCACAACGAGAACATCGACACTAACGAACAGACGGACCCAAACCACGTGGAAAACAACAACTTAACCGCCACCGCCGCACCCACCAACACCGAGCCACACCTCAACGATGCGACGCACCTGGTCACCGACCTAACCGGCACTCTCACGAGCGGCGAGCTGGAACTCCTACGCCTCGGACCCAAGTTCATCGTCTCACAACGACTCGACGACAGACTCAAACTCAACATCGAGGCCAACATCTGTCGAGCCGCTTACCAACTTAAATGGGTGACCGCCATCAACAGCGCCACAGAAAATAACAGCGCCCACGCAACCCACCCCATGTTCCCCACTTACCACCCCGACAACACATTCCACCCCCACGAACTCGACACTAAACTCATCAGGCTAAAACACTCCATCTCGGATATACTTCACAAACACACACACACACGCACTATACACAACCTCACCAAATCTTACCTCGCCACTCTCTCCAACCTAAAATCGAAGAACCTCATCTACCTCCCCTCCGACAAGGGAAAAGTATTCTGCGTCATCAGCAGAGAGGCCTACAACACCCTAGCCCTCCAACACCTTGACGATGACAACCTCTAGTCCAAGGTCACGGGAATCACTCCCGCGCAGATAGAAGAGCACATCAACGCCGCCTGGACCAACATCTGCGACCGGCGGAAGCTCCCGAAGAAGCTGAGATACAACCTCCTCACGAGGAACAGCAGACTACCCGCCTTCTACCACCTCGTGAAAACACACAAACAGGGACCCGACCTGAAGATCAGGCCCATTGTATCGAGCGTGGAAGGACCACTCTACAAAATTTCATGGCTCCTAGCCAGAATACTCAAACCCATCTTAGACACCTTGCCGGGACACGTTAACAGCTCCGAGGAGGTCTTGAAGCGCCTGCATCAAATGGATCCCGAGACCAGAAAGAATAACAGATATGCCTTCAGCCTTGATGTAGTCGCTTTCTACACCTCGGTCCCGGCACTCCCGGCCGTCAATATACTGATGGAACGCGTCCAATCCACCGACCTACACTGCTTCGGGCTCACCACCACTGACATCCACCAACTCCTATCCATCGTCGTCGACAACACCTACTTCGGATTCCTTGACCAAACATACCAACAAATATCGGGACTGCCCATGGGACCAAGCCTGTCGGGAGTGCTAGCGATCTCTTACATGGACAACCTCGAGCGCAAGGCACTCAACGCCTCCCACCCCAACGCCGTCGCCTTTTTCTCAAGGTAGGTGGACGATATCCTCATCCTCACATCTTCCCAAGACATGGCGAACAGAATCTATGAGACGTTCAACAACACGGACGAGAACATTGACTTCAGTGTTGAACACCCCAGCGAAGACGGATCACTTGCCCTCCTCGACTTCCGAATCAACATCACAGAACAGGGAGAGATCCACTGCAACTTCTACCGAAAGGCAGTCTGCAGGGACCTGTTCGTCCACTACAAGTCCGCCCTCCCTAACAGTGCCAAAAGAAGATACATCACGAACGAGATCGCGCGAATCAAAAACAGATGCAGCGATCCCGCGAATGGTGTCACTCATACCAAGCGATTCCTCGAGGTGCTGGAGACGAACGGGTACCCTACCTCGCTCACAGACAGAATAGGAGACACCAGACACAAGAGACAGAGAGGCACCCAAGGCAAGTGCTTCCTTAAAATGCCACACCTGGGCGAGAATACCACCAACGCTATCCTCAAGGCTATACGGAGGGAGGGCCTCGACATCCACCTGGCCCACTCGGGCCAATCCCTGCGAAGATGCCTCTCCAGGAAACCCGGGAAATCAACTGACGCGTGCTCCCTCAGAGACTGCCCGATGCGCATGCGAACTGTTGCCTATGCATATACGTCGTGTATAAGATAGAATGTAACAAGTGCAACCAATACTATATAGGTAGCACAATCCGGCCGTTGCACATCCGGATCAAGGAACACACTAAAACCAGGGCCTCGTCTTTCCGGAAACACATAGCCAAATGCGGAAACAAAGACGGAAGACCCATTGTCACAATTCTAGCGACAGAAAGAAACGTCGGCACGTTACGTATCAAGGAAGCACTTTGGATCAAATGCCTAGGGCCACAATTAAACAACCGATCCGAGAGAAGCAAAATGAGGTGGTTGGTTTAAGTTAACAAACGATGCAGCAACACACGCACACACACACACAAACGAGACAGCAACACACGCACACACACGCACACAGTAGCATTCCACCATACGAGCATACTACACTGCCAATACAGAGGTACAAGGCAACAACACACGCACACACACACACACTCAAGCGAGACCACAACACACACACACACACACACACACACACACACACACACACACACACACACACAGTAACATTCAACCAACAGGCAGAAAATGGACTGACAGCTAGCGCCACCCCACTCCCACAATTGAAAGATCTACTTCGGCCGCTGACCTCTGCCTGACCGGCCCCATTTGACGCGCACGCGCGCTCTGCTGAATACCTCAGATATTCAAAACAACAAACAGCGGAGGACGCGTTTCGCACCTTTCCGACAGACAACCTTTCCCCCACCCCGGAAAATACCCCCAGTTGATGGATGTGAATCCGAAATATATAGGGACAATTAAATCTCTCCAAAGGTAACTCTCTCTCGTGTTGTTAATTTTATTTTTATCCTTTACACTCTATCCTTCATTCCTCTACACGTCTTATACACGCCACGCATCTCAACGTACACCCACTTACATCTCTCTCTCCACCACCGGATCCTGTTACCCGGAGATTTACCCATCTGCATTGTCGAGGCTTCCAAACGAGTTAAAGAAATTTACCTTATTATTCCACAATGCTTCAAGCAAACTTCAATACTCTCTTATGTATATATATGTATGTGTGTATATATATATTTTTTTTTTTCGCGTGCAATGGCCATACTCGATAACGAGGAGCAGCCATCATATATATATATATATATATATATATATATATATATATATATATATATATATATACGCGAAAGTTCTATTTAAAATTGTTGGGATACAACAAGTAAATATTTTTATAAATGATATAAAGCACTCGACAAGTATTTGGAGTAGATATACGATATTAATAAATGGAAACTATATTTATAAAACCATATTTATTTCATTATACGTATTTCAGGGATACCAAATTAAATCATGGCCATCCAGATGGCTTCCAAAAATAATGGTTGCATTTTAAAAGGGTACGTCAAAGCTTATTTGTAAAACTGTTATATATTGTATTTTGTCTGATGAAGGCATACCATGATTTAATTTGGTATCCCTGAAATATGTATAATGAAATAAATATGGTTTTATAAATATAGTTTCCATTTATTAATATCGTATATATATATATATATATATATATATATATATATATATATATATATATATATATATATATATATATATATATATATACATATATATATACATATATATATATATATATATATATATATATATATATATATATATACAATATTAAATAAATGGAAAACTATATTTATAAAACCATATCTATTTCATTATATATATTTCGGGGATATCATATTAACAATATGCTATGCCTTCATCAGACAAAATACAATATAAACAGTTTTATAGATAAATATATTCGACATACCGTAATAAACATCAACTTCATTTGAAGAGGTTTACGCTAGCAGTGAAAATACAGAGAGAAAGAAAGAGAGAAAGAAAAGAGGGAAAAAAAAAAGAGGGAAAAAAAAAAGAAAAAAAAAGAAAGAAAGACAAAACGAAGAAAAGGAAGAAAAAGAAGAAAAAGAAAAAGAAGAAATGCATGGAACAAAATAGAGAGATGGAAAAATAGATAAAGCGAAGAGCTTCATGTAAAGAGACAGAAAGATATATATATATATAGAGAGAGAGGAAATAGAGATAGATATATATATATATATAGAAAATTAGGTAGTGGGAGGTCATTTTGAGTAAGTGTATCAATGATACATTTATTTATTTATTTATTTATTTATTTATTTAGCTCAAGTATTAATGTAAGGGAGATATATAGAGAGATATAGAGAGATATAGAGAGATATAGAGAGAGAAAAAAATTTAAAAATAGCCAGACTTATTCGAGGCGTAGAAAACCCTATGTTTTAATGTATTAGTATTTATAAAACTTACACTATATTGTAAATATCAGTATTCCTGAATGAAACAAGTATTCACGATGTGTGAAAATTCATTATCTTATGTTTAGTTTTAAAAAATTCATATGTTTATGTGACAGCTACAAACATCAATGTGAATCCAACTGATTCACTCTGCAAACTCTAAATTACCGGAAAACATTCTCAATGTGGTATAAAAATTTGAGCGTATTATTATTCTTGCGATTACTCTACAAGATTATCTATCAAGCAGAAATAGAGAGCAGATTTCAATATACTAATCGAAAATATATATTATATTATAAACAAAACTAAAAATAAAAAGATAACAATAATAATAATAATAAGTAAAAATATATAAAAATATAGAATAGAAAACTAAAAAAATATTACGAAAGAATATTACATAATAAAAATATTGCATATTAAAAATACTACGTATTAAAAAATATTACGTATTAAAAATTTACATATAAAAATATTAAAAATAAAATAAAAAATAAAAAATATTATAGAATACTACAATACTAAAAGAATAAAAATAATAACATATATATGTGTGTGTGTGTGTGTTAGTATATATGTATATATGTGTGTGTGTGTGTGTGTGTTGGTATATATGTATATATATGTGTGTGTGTGTTGGTATATATGTATATATGTGTGTGTGTGTGTTGGTATATATGAACATATATATGTGTGTGTGTGTGTTGGTATATATGTATATATGTGTGTGTGTGTGTGTGTGTGTTGGTATATATGTATATATATGTGTGTGTGTGTGTGTGTGTTGGTATATATGTATATTTATGTGTGTGTGTGTGTGTGTCGGTATATATGTATATATGTGTGTGTGTGTGTGTTGGTATATATGTATATGTGTGTGTGTGTGTGTGTTGGTATATATGTATATATATATATATGTGTGTGTGTGTGTGTGTTGGTATATATGTATATATATATGTGTGTGTGTGTGTGTATGTTGGTATATATGTATATGTGTGTGTGTGTGTTGGTATATATGTATATATGTGTGTGTGTTGGTATATATGTATATATATGTGTGTGTGTGTTGGTATATATGTATATATGTGTGTGTGTGTGTGTTGGTGTGTAGCCGATTGTTTGCACTGGTATAAATTCTAACTTCATGTTCTTAACCATTAAATATTATTGACGTAATAATAGGGAAACCATGAGACAGATTAAATGTACAACTCCTCTTCTCTCTCTCTTTCTGTCTCTCTCTCTCTCACTCTCCCCCCTCTCTCTCTCTCTCTTTCTCTCCCTCTCTCTCACTCTCTCTCCCTCCCTCACACACACATACATACTCCATGGGTAAGAGTACTCCATGGCTACTAAGATTAACCAGAGACCTCCATGGTTAAGATTAAGAAGGGAGCTCCATGGGTAAGATTAACCAGAAACCTCCATGGGTAAGATTAACCAGAGACCTCTGTGGGTAAGATTAGACTGGGAGACGTCAATGGATAAGATTAGACTGGGAGATTCAGGGCTATTTAGCTACATGTAACCTGTAACATCTTGCATTGTTTACTCCAGTTAGCAGCATGTAACATGTATCGTTCTAGTTAGCAACAAGTGACATGTGATAAGTTAGCAACAGTGTGTTATGTAACAGTGTTATACAATAATCATGTGGTGTTATGAAGCAATTTATGTTATCAATGAATGTAGTTGTCAGAAACATGTCCCTGCTTCAAAAGAGAAATGAGAATGGCATCCTTCCAGTCCTGTGGGACAGTATTCTTCAACTTCACTTGGTGGTATATGTTATGGAACATATCGTTTACTTTAGGATCAGCTTGTTGCACTATTTCAGCCATCATATACTGGTCTCACAACAGACTACTCTGAGCGAGATCATCTGTGGACCTCTCACTACAGATTACTCTCAGACAAATCATAAACTGGTCTCACAACAGACTACTCTGAGAGAGATCATCTGTGGACCTCTCACTACAGATTACTCTCAGACAAATCATATACTGGTCTCACAACAGACTACTCTGAGAGAGATGATCTGTGGACCTCTCACTACAGATTACTCTCAGACAAATCATATACTGGTCTCACAACAGACTACTCTGAGAGAGATGATCTGTTGACCTCTCACTACAGATTACTCTCAGACAAATCATATACTGGTCTCACAACAGACTACTCTGAGAGAGATGATCTGTGGACCTCTCACTACAGATTACTCTCAGACAAATCATATACTGGTCTCACAACAGACTACTCTGGGAGAGATGATCTGTGGACCTCTCACTACAGATTACTCTCAGACAAATCATATACTGGTCTCACAACAGACTACTCTGAGAGAGATGATCTGTGGACCTCTCACTACAGATTACTCTCAGGCAAATCATAAACTGGTCTCACAACAGACTACTCTGAGAGAGATGATCTGTGGACCTCTCACTACAGATTACTGTCAGACAAATCATATACTGGTCTCACAACAGACTACTCTGAGAGAGATGATCTGTGGACCTCTCACTACAGATTACTCTCAGACAAATCATATACTGGTCTCACAACAGACTACTCTGAGAGAGATCATCTGTGGACCTCTCACTACAGATTACTCTCAGACAAATCATATACTGGTCTCACAACAGACTACTCTGAGAGAGATCATCTGTGGACCTCTCACTACAGATTACTCTCAGGCAAATCATATACTGGTCTCACAACAGACTACTCTGAGAGAGATGATCTGTGGACCTCTCACTACAGATTACTCTCAGGCAAATCATATACTGGTCTCACAACAGACTACTCTGAGAGAGATCATCTGTGGACCTCTCACTACAGATTACTCTCAGGCAAATCATATACTGGTCTCACAACAGACTACTCTGAGAGAGATGATCTGTGGACCTCTCACTACAGATTACTCTCAGACAAATCATATACTGGTCTCACAACAGACTACTCTGAGAGAGATGATCTGTGGACCTCTCACTACAGATTACTCTCAGACAAATCATAAACTGGTCTCACAACAGACTACTCTGAGAGAGATGATCTGTGGACCTCTCACTACAGATTACTCTCAGACAAATCATATACTGGTCTCACAACAGACTACTCTGGGAGAGATGATCTGTGGACCTCTCACTACAGATTACTCTCAGACAAATCATATACTGGTCTCACAACAGACTACTCTGAGAGAGATGATCTGTGGACCTCTCACTACAGATTACTCTCAGACAAATCATATACTGGTCTCACAACAGACTACTCTGAGAGAGATCATCTGTGGACCTCTCACTACAGATTACTCTCAGACAAATCATATACTGGTCTCACAACAGACTACTCTGAGAGAGATCATCTGTGGACCTCTCACTACAGATTACTCTCAGGCAAATCATATACTGGTCTCACAACAGACTACTCTGAGAGAGATGATCTGTGGACCTCTCACTACAGATTACTCTCAGGCAAATCATATACTGGTCTCACAACAGACTACTCTGGGAGAGATGATCTGTGGACCTCTCACTACAGATTACTCTCAGACAAATCATATACTGGTCTCACAACAGACTACTCTGAGAGAGATGATCTGTGGACCTCTCACTACAGATTACTCTCAGACAGAACATATTTCATAAGTGAGAGTTCAGAAATGAGTCTGTTTGAAAGGACGGGATTATACAAACATATTTTGATATATCAACATAAGAACATAGGTTAACTAAATAACCATATACAATATAGATTTTTCAGTATGACAAGAAAATTTAATTCAGTCATTTCATCCAATTTCTGTGAGTCTGGCTTCAATTATGGCTAAAAAAATCATTTGAGAGTTTCAGTTATATAATGGTCGGCGTTATTTTAATGATATTAAGATGGACAATGGAAGTTGTTGTTAGTTATGGCATATCTCTATAAAATATATATCAAATGGCTATATATGCACACACACGGATATATATATACACATATATATTATACACATATATATATACACATATATATTATACACATACACATACATATATATATATATATATATATGTATACATACTTATATATATATATATATATTATATAGATGTGTAGGCATATATAGGTATATGTATGTATATATATATAAATAATTACATAGACAGACACACATATACGTATATATATATATATATATATATATATATATATATATATATACGAACCAGTAAGACCCCGACGGCTCAGCTCAAGCCGTTTCGACGGCTAATTCGCCGTCGAGACGGCTTGAGCTCAGCCGTCAGGGTCTTACTGGTTCCTATTACCCACTCTACTACCCCAAGTATTGAGTACTTTGGTGCGTTATGGTCCACCTGGTTCCTTACCACATTTCCTTCGTTATATATATATAGGAACCAGTAAGACCCCGACAGCTGAGCTCAAGCCGTTTCGACGGCTAATTCTGGACTAAATGAAAATTTATCCTGGTATTTAAATAGCCGATCTTCTCAAGGGGTAATTCCATATATGGTCAAAGTGATTGTCAAAAATCAGTAGTAATTCTGTGGTTGCAAATTAGTAGGGGAGATGGTGGCTAAACCTGCCAGTAGGAGAAAGAGGGGAGGGGGTGGAGTAGACCCAAT
>OZ024755.1:40222534-40227534 GCA_964016885.1 Eledone cirrhosa
AGAGAGATCATCTGTGGACCTCTCACTACAGATTACTCTCAGGCAAATCATATACTGGTCTCACAACAGACTACTCTGAGAGAGATGGTCTGTTGACCTCTCACTACAGATTACTCTCAGACAAATCATATACTGGTCTCACAACAGACTACTCTGGGAGAGATGATCTGTGGACCTCTCACTACAGATTACTCTCAGACAAATCATATACTGGTCTCACAACAGACTACTCTGAGAGAGATCATCTGTGGACCTCTCACTACAGATTACTCTCAGGCAAATCATATACTGGTCTCACAACAGACTACTCTGGGAGAGATCATCTGTGGACCTCTCACTACAGATTACTCTCAGACAAATCATATGCTGGTCTCACAACAGACTACTCTGAGAGAGATGATCTGTAGACCTCTCACTACAGATTACTCTCAGACAAATCATATACTGGTCTCACAACAGACTACTCTGGGAGAGATGATCTGTGGACCTCTCACTACAGATTACTCTCAGACAAATCATATACTGGTCTCACAACAGACTACTCTGAGAGAGATCATCTGTGGACCTCTCACTACAGATTACTCTCAGGCAAATCATATACTGGTCTCACAACAGACTACTCTGGGAGAGATCATCTGTGGACCTCTCACTACAGATTACTCTCAGACAAATCATATACTGGTCTCACAACAGACTACTCTGAGAGAGATCATCTGTGGACCTCTCACTACAGATTACTCTCAGGCAAATCATATACTGGTCTCACAACAGACTACTCTGAGAGAGATGGTCTGTTGACCTCTCACTACAGATTACTCTCAGACAAATCATATACTGGTCTCACAACAGACTACTCTGGGAGAGATGATCTGTGGACCTCTCACTACAGATTACTCTCAGACAAATCATATACTGGTCTCACAACAGACTACTCTGAGAGAGATCATCTGTGGACCTCTCACTACAGATTACTCTCAGGCAAATCATATACTGGTCTCACAACAGACTACTCTGGGAGAGATCATCTGTGGACCTCTCACTACAGATTACTCTCAGACAAATCATATACTGGTCTCACAACAGACTACTCTGAGAGAGATGATCTGTTGACCTCTCACTACAGATTACTCTCAGACAAATCATATACTGGTCTCACAACAGACTACTCTGAGAGAGATGGTCTGTTGACCTCTCACTACAGATTACTCTCAGACAAATCATATACTGGTCTCACAACAGACTACTCTGAGAGAGATGATCTGTTGACCTCTCACTACAGATTACTCTCAGAGAAATCATATACTGGTCTCACAACAGACTACTCTGAGAGAGATGGTCTGTTGACCTCTCACTACAGATTACTCTCAGACAAATCATATACTGGTCTCACAACAGACTACTCTGAGAGAGATGGTCTGTGGACCTCTCACTACAGATTACTCTCAGACAAATCATATACTGGTCTGACAACAGACTACTCTGAGAGAGATGATCTGTGGACCTCTCACTACAGATTACTCTCAGACAAATCATAAACTGGTCTCACAACAGACTACTCTGGGAGACAGGATCTGTGGACCTCTCACTACAGATTACTCTCAGACAAATCATATACTGGTCTCACAACAGACTACTCTGAGAGAGATGGTCTGTTGACCTCTCACTACAGATTACTCTCAGACAAATCATATACTGGTCTCACAACAGACTACTCTGAGAGAGATGATCTGTTGACCTCTCACTACAGATTACTCTCAGACAAATCATACACTGGTCTCACAACAGACTACTCTGAGAGAGATGATCTGTGGACCTCTCACTACAGATTACTCTCAGACAAATCATATACTGGTCTCACAACAGACTACTCTGAGAGAGATGATCTGTTGACCTCTCACTACAGATTACTCTCAGACAAATCATACACTGGTCTCACAACAGACTACTCTGAGAGAGATGATCTGTGGACCTCTCACTACAGATTACTCTCAGACAAATCATATACTGGTCTCACAACAGACTACTCTGAGAGAGATGATCTGTTGACCTCTCACTACAGATTACTCTCAGACAAATCATATACTGGTCTCACAACAGACTACTCTGAGAGAGATGATCTGTGGACCTCTCACTACAGATTACTCTCAGACAAATCATATACTGGTCTCACAACAGACTACTCTGAGAGAGATGATCTGTTGACCTCTCACTACAGATTACTCTCAGACAAATCATATACTGGTCTCACAACAGACTACTCTGAGAGAGATGATCTGTTGACCTCTCACTACAGATTACTCTCAGGCAAATCATATACTGGTCTCACAACAGACTACTCTGGGAGACAGGATCTGTGGACCTCTCACTACAGATTACTCTCAGACAAATCATATACTGGTCTCACAACAGACTACTCTGCGAGACATGGTCTGTGGACCTCTCACTACAGATTACTCTCAGACAAATCTCCACCCACTTTATATCTTCCTATTTGACACTATTACACGTGTTTCTCCACCCTCTTTATTCCCTCCTATTTGACACTATTACACGTGTTTCACTGCCCTCTTTATTCCTTCCCCTATTTGACACTATTACATGTGTTCCTCCTCCCACTTTATTCCCTCCTATTTGACACTATTACATGTGTTCCTCCTCCCACTTTATTTCTTCATATTTGACATTGCTACACGTGTTCCTTCACTCTCTTTAATTCTTCCTATTTGACCTTGTTACACGTGTTCACAGAATGTATTTAATTACTTCTCCCCTTTTTCTCGGCGTTCCATTCACCCGGTGGAGAAACGATGTCCGAGACGGAGGTTCTGAAACCTTCTGCGTCGTAATTGACATTCACGATCTCCAACATGGTCGAGTGAAACTGGAGGCTGAACTACATAAGAGCGGCAACCCCCGATCGGAGTTAGTGGCAAAGAGTCTCCACAGGCCCACCTATCGTTGCATCATCCAGGTACCAGATATAGCGAAATAAGTTGTGTGGTGGGCGCGGCTGAGAGGACTGAAGACAGACACTTTCCTCTTCGGCCAAGCCCTCATCAACGTTTTCAGGTTCCACTTGGAGAGGAAAGTGGGGTGGAGAGGGAGGTGCTGACCCCATCTACAATACATGTATTAAAAGGTGGGTGAATGAAGCGAGATTAGCCAAAGGACCTTCTCTGGCCATGCACCCGTAAGATGGAAAGTTTCGAAAGAAGAGTGGCCTCATTCTAGGCTGTTCTTTGAACTGGAGTGGATTAGAATCAGTGGGGTTCACCTCTAGAGTCGTACACCCCCACCCTCTTAGGGAAGATTATTGTTATCTATTTTGTAATTTTTTGTTATCCGTTATCTTTGTTTTAGACGGTTTTATGTAAACCCTCATTCTCCTCGTTTTCATCCATAGAGTTTACGGAACCGTTTCAGCTTTGCCGATGGGTCCGTCAAGGGTGCCCTCTCTCTTCCCTTCTGTACGTATTGGCACTCGAGCCTTTACTGCGGAAGCTGAAGCAGCTGCAGGGCATCCCGCTCGATGAATGTGGCGAGAATGGCCCGTGTGAGTGGGCCTACTCTGACCATGCACCTGTAGACTGGTTAATTTGAAGAGGAGAGGGGTACACTCCCCGGGTACCCTCGAAGCGTTGGGTGGTTCAGGATTGGTGGGGTACCTGAAACAACCATGGGTGGTTATCCCCTCCCCCTCCTATTGGGGAATGTAATTTGTTGTATTTTCCTTGTTTATTGTTATTGTTTTCCTATGTTTTACTTGATTTTTGTGTACCCCCCCCACTGTCCCCGTCTATTGTATTGTCACCCATATGTCGGGCCTTGAGGCTAATAAATGAAACCGTTCGGACGCCATACTTTCCAGCATAGTTACGTCCCTTTACGTTCTGAGTTCAAATCTCATGGAGGTTAACTTTGCCTTTCATCCTTACGGGGTCGATAAAATAATGTACCAGTAATACACTGGGATAATTGCTGGCCTTGTGCCAATGGTAGAAACAATTATTATTATTATTATTATTAGTAGTAGTAGTAGTAGTAGTAGTAGTAGTAAAATAGTCGCTGCTACTCCTGCTACTACTACTAATACTAATACTACTACTAATACTATCACCACTACTACTACTACTACCACTACTACTACCACTACTACCACCACCACTACTACTAACACCACTACTACTACTATTACCACCACGACTACTACTACTACTACTACTACTACTACTACTACTACTATCACCACCACTACTACTACTACCACCACCACCACCATTACTACCACCATTACTACTGCTACTACTACTACTACTACTACTACTGCTATTACTACCCCCACCACTACTACTATTGCTACTGAAGCTGAACATGTATTTACGTTATCCTTTTCTGTTATCCCATCGCCTTATTGGTGTCTGTTTATATAAAACATCAAAGTCAGTTGAGTCTCATGTGTAAATATATTCACAACAAAACCACTTATAAATACATACAAACTTACAAGTACATATAGGAGACACACTGCGTATGTAGATAAACAAATACTTATACAAGAAATGTGCATCCCTCCAAACACACCCGTGTGGTATACGTATATAATGTACGCATACCTTACATACAGAGTAACTACATACACACATACACTCACATTCAATAGATATCTAAAACATAGGCTTATAGCATAAAATTACAAGAAGTATTATATATATATATTATATATATATATATTACCATGGACAAAAACACCAAAAACGTCAACTTCCTAGACGCCACACTCTACCTAGACTCAATGATATATACACCTTTCCACAAACCTAATGAAAAACTCATCTACGTAGATACCAAGTCTAACCACCCTAGATCTATATTAAACTCTATCTCTAAGGGAGTATCTAATAGAATCTCTAATCTATCCTATGACATAAACACATTTAACAATAACTCGCAGTATTATAACCAGGCATTAGCTAGATCAGGACATAATACAGGGATAGAGT
>OZ024755.1:40235034-40250034 GCA_964016885.1 Eledone cirrhosa
GAGAGGGGGTAGATAGGTAGAGGGGGGGATCGAGTGAGTGAGACACATAGAGAGAGGGTTGGGGAGAGCGAGAGTGGGAGAGAACGAGAGTGGGAGAGAGAGTGAAAGTGAAAGAGAAGGAGAGAGAGAGGTTTAACGATTGTTTTATTAGTTATATTACATGAATTGTGAGGAAATAAAGCCGTGCTGCATGAATGGAGGTAACTGCTGTACATTTATTTACAGTTAATAATCCGAGCTGATGTTATCGGGTCGTTCCGGCACCAACAACTTCCTTTCATCTTCTGATATAAGCCTGTTGACCACCTCGATATATTGAGATAGCAGTTTATATATGTGTGTGTGAGTGTGTATGTCTGTGAGTGTAAGAGTGTGTTTCTCTGTGTGTGAGCATGTGTATGTATATATGTGTGTATAGGGTTGCACATTTTTAGGGGGGGGGGATGATGCGACCCCCAAAACGCCCCCTCCCTATTGAGGACTTCGATTGTTTTATTTTGTTTGTTATATTTTTGTACTCGTTTTATTGTATGTAAACTCCCCCCCCCCCGTTTGTATTTGTCCCAATCTTTTATGTCCTGGTGGCAAATAAATAGAAAGTTATCTATCTATCTATCTATCTATCTCACTTCGAGTACCGCCAGGTGCTCACAGCCCTCTACCAAGGGGAAACGGCAATCAGCGGAGACTCCACGTCGACATTCTATAGGAGATTCTCGAGGAAACACTAGACATCGAAGAGGGTGAACTGATCAGTCTGTTCGGGAGGACTTTCCATCCAGGGCCTATGGATAACTTCCAGAGGTCTCTGGCCTGGCAGTGCTACCGAGGAGCTCTACCAGTTCGTGACAAAATCTACAGGCACGGACGCCCTGGCAGAGATCCTGCCAAAAGACCTTTCCAAGATACGAGCAGAACATCGAAACCGTTCTGCAGGCAATTGTTCAGTGACCAGGGGTGACCGACCTGTGGAATTATGTTGAACAGCTACTGTCACGTGTGGGACGCATCCAGTTGTCAGCCGAGTCCATCGTGAGGATCGCCTCGCTGCCCTCATTTAAGAATGAAGGAGAGGTGGTGTTCCACTGTGTGGTGGCTATGGCGAAAGAGGTAATATGGTGTACGAGGTTAAAAGGACTTAGGGCAAGCACCTTTCTCTCTGGACAACAACTCATCCCCTTCTTTAATTACCACTTCAGAAGGAAGGTGAGGGTGGAGTGAGAGGTGCGTGAATGTAGCGAAAATGGCCCGAGTGAATGGGCCTTCTCTGTATATAAACCTGTAGTTTGAGGAAGATAAACAGAGGGAAGATGGGAACACCTACAAAACGTGTTCCTGGTGTTGAGGGTTGTTCTATCCACGGGATGTAAAACAACTCCGCAGTAACGTTCCCCCCTATTGGCGATTCCGATTGTTATTTTATTTTATATATAGTATATTGTTATTTATTATTGTTAAAGTTATATAAACCCCTGCCGTCACGTCTTGTAATGTCCCATTTTTGTACGCCCTTGTGACAAATAAAGAAAGATATCTATCTGTCAGTCTATACAAACATGTAGCAGTGAGTTAGGTTTGGATAAGAGATCTGAGAATAAAAGGTAAATTAAATGACTTACAGTTGAATGAGATCTACTGAATCAGACATTTATGATGGAGAACATTCCTAGAAAAATATGTCTGTGTGGTTATGTGTGTGTTTATGTGTGCATGTACTTATATATGTATATATATATATATATATATATATATATATATATATACAGACACACACACACATATATATATATATATATGTGGGTGTGTGTGTGCGTGTGTGTGGTTATGTATGTATGTGTGTGTGTTTACGTGTGCATGTACTTATATATATACATACATATATATATACAGAAACACACACACATATGTGTGTGTGTATGTGTGTATTTATGTGTGTGTTAACGTGTGCATGTACTTATATATATATATATATATATATATATATACAGACACACACACACATATATATATATGTGTGGGTGTGTGTGTGTGTGTGTGGTTATGTATGTATGTGTGTGTGTGTGTGTGTATGTGTGTATTTATGTGTGTGTTTACGTGTGCATGTACTTATATATATATATATATATACAGAAACACACAAACATATATATATATGTGTGTGTGTGTGTATGTGTATGTGTGTATGTGTCTGTGTGTGTTTCTAGGCCTGTGATTGTGTATGTGTGTAGCTGTATGTGTTTCTAGGCCTGTGATTGTGTATGTGTGTATCTGTGTGTGTTTCTAGGCCTTTGATTGTGTATGTGTGTATCTGTGTGTGTATGTGTGTGTATGCCTGTGTGTGTATGGGTGTGTATGTGTATATGTGCGTGTATGCGTGTGAGTGATATATTGTGAGATGTGTTACGATTGGCCACCTTACATTGCTGTAAAGTCATAAAAGCCGTTTCAAATCCAGATATGACGTTATATTTATAACTACCAGAGGAACCCGGCGTTGCCCGGGAAGTAAATTGTTTCTTATATGTTAGAAGAAAAAAGCAAAATATGTTGCATAGACATTTGTTATTCTCAATTCTATTTATTCTTCAATTGAGATACATGATGAAATCAATTCTGAATTCATAATACAAAAAAGATATAATAATAATTGTTTCTACTTTTGGTACATGGCCAGCAATTACTCAGTACATTACTGGTACTTTATTTTATCGACCCCCGTAAGGATGAAAGGCAAAGTTAACCTCGGCAGGATTTGAACTCAGACCGTAAAGGGCCGTAACTCTATACTGCAAAGCATGGCGACCGACTCTCCACTGATACTGCCAATAATAATAATTATTTCTACTTTTAGCACAAGGCCAGCAATTATCCCAGGGCATTACTGGTACTTTATTCATCGACCTCATAAGGATGAAAGGCAAAGTTAACCTCAGCGGGATTTGAACTCAGATTGTAAAGGCCCGTAACTCCATGCTGCAAAGCATGGCGTCCGACCCTCTACCGATACTGCCAATCCACTAAACGAAAATACAAAATTTACCACTTTTATGAAGGGAGATAAATTCTATCAACTGTGTTGAAGGAAATTACGCAAGAGCTTCTGGGTAAACAACATTCTTTATTTCCTGGTTTGGAGCATAGACAAATAAGTCTTGTAAACTACCCACCCTGGAGCAACCACCATGAGAAAAGTAAGGCTAAATGAAGTGCAAGCCAGTAGATTTCAAAGTCTGACCTTGAGCTTTATTAATAGACATTCCGAAGCAAAGTCACACTGGGAATTATGTTCGTTTGAACCCAAATGACATCTCTGTTGTGGTTTGATTGGAATTCTTGGAATGAAAACATCTTCCCCAGAAGCACATCCAGTGATGATGGTAGCTTCTATCGCATTAGGTGATAATGTTATTACAACCAGCCTTGCCCCATTACATCATTTAGGAGGATCTAAATTTCATAGAAGCATTATTGGGACTCCTACCTTCAGAAAATGTTTTTGTGGAGGAGTTCCAGGTGGCTCAAGAGAATTAAGGAACTCTGTTGGGTAGTGGACAGCTTGATTTCATCAAGGACTAAATGAACTGATTTATACTCCTTAATGACTGTTGAAATCTCTTCATTAATTCATGGTTAATCCTTGCTACTGTCTCATTTTTTGGAGCAAGAATTTCCCTTTCACACAACCATGCATGTGAATTATAATTATTACTGAAGTCTAGAAATTCAGCTGGGTAATTCACCATGATAGCAATATGAGCCAAATCGACATCACCATTCTCATCAATCGTTACTTTTCCATTTCCTAATTGGAGGACCCATGTTGAAAACTGTTCTGTACACTGATCCCCGTGTAATAAAGCTCGTATGTTAGCATTTAAGGAGAATTTCTGTATTTTATTCCATAGCTGCGAAGACTTAATACATGCTTTTATTTCATCAGCTCTTGTTCCTCTCGGAATGACTGGTAATGTCTGCCTGAAGTCTCCTCATAAAACTAATGTAACTCCTCCCATAGATGTATTGTTGCCTCTTATGTCCTGTAAGGTTTTATCAAGAGCGTCCATTGCACCTCTATGTGACATGGTGCATTCATCCTAAAAGGATCAGATGACATCGGCGAAACACTTCTGCTGAACCTGAACCTTTGCATATGTTACAATTTGGACTGTTATTTGTGACCAGATTTAGCCGTAATTTAAAAACAGAATGAGCTGTTTGTCCCCCTGGGAGAAGGGTAGCAGCAATCCCATACGATGCTACAACAACTGTAATTCTGTTTTGCTACCTTACCTTGGAGAGAAGCAATGGTGTTACAAATGTTTTACCTGTGACACCAGGAGCAACAAGAAAGAAAATTCCTCCAATGTTTTCTCTGGTTCACGAAATAATTGTATCATATGCACAGCGTTGTTCTGGAAGAAGTTTAGGTTCATGTTCATTCACAAATGCAGCCAACTCTGTGATGTCAAAATTTGTCTCCCTTGCTATGTCTCTTGAAGTTAAATCACTAACTTGAAGGTTTATTTTTGACAGTCCAGAGCCAGACTCTTACAAATTTTTGCCTCCCATGGCCAAAACTTGATCCTCAATTTCAATCAGTGCTTGGTTAAAAAATATTCCAGAGAACTGAATATTGATATCAGGGTTTGCCTGTTGAACTGCATGCTTTATGTCCTCAGCCATGTCCTCACGATGTTTCATCCAAAGCTGTAAGGGAGTTCCAAGTTGACATATGTTCAGCATAATTGCAAAAAGGTTACAGAGTTTCCTTTGAGAATCTAACACTGATGCTTCAGTTAATGTCATTCTATAGAGAGACACTCAGATGAATGATGGCTGGGTGCCTCTCATGCATGGAAAATTGAAGATGCGCCAAAAAGCCTCATTGCTACTGATGTATCCTCGTCATTTTTATTTATCTGCTGATTGCCATTCAGCACATGAGTGTATGTTGCAGCATCTAAACCTTTGTTTATATATTTACAAACATACTTAATAGACTTAACAGAGTTGCAGAATTCAACATTGATATGGGCTTTGGAAGTTTTTGTAAGAAGAGGACAGTAAGGTACAATCCACTGATTGTCAATGATGAATTCTTACCCATTTCTCTTTTTTTTTTCGAAGTGAATCCACCATGCCCAGGTTTTCTTCTCATGTAAAGGTGGTAGCCACCTTCTCCAGTTTGTGTTTCTTGTACAAAGGGACGTGGGTAGTTCTTGTATTTGTTGTGTGTGTGATACCAGATGTTTTTGTCTTGTATTTTCATTTTTCGGTTTTTATTGAGGGAGAGGGGCGGTCCCCCCCCCCCCCCATTTTCACTTCCAAAAGCCCAGATGTTATAGGCTTGCCCTTTCAGAGGGCGTTGTATGGCGCCCTGCTGACTCTTTGTAACAAAATATTTCAAATTACATTCAAACAACTTAAGACAACAAACCTTTCGGAGCTAATTATAATTTCTTTATTGGCCACCAGGGCCGACATATAGGGGACAGTAGACATGGACAGTCGAGGCTTACATATACAACGTGTAAAAATAAATAACAATAACAAAATAATAAGAAAATACAACAAATTACATTCCCCAATATAAGGGATAGCCACTCAGGGGCGATTCAGGTACTCCACCAATCCTGAACTACCCGACGCTTCGAGGGCTCCTGGGAAGGGCATCTCAATCCTCCTTAAATTAGCCAACCTACAGGAGTAAGCGCAGAGTAGGCCCATTCACACGGGCCATTCTCGCTACATTCACTTACCTATTAGCGAATGTACTGGGGCGGGGGGGGGGGCAACACTTCTCTCTCCACCCTCACCTTCCTTTCTAAGTGGAATCTGAAAAAGCCGATGGGGGATTGGCCGAAGAGAAAAGTGTTTGTCTTTAGTCCTTTAACCTGGTCCACCATACAACGTCTTTCGGTACTGCCACCAGACCGAGGAAAATTGCCTGCCCTTCCCGGTCAAAAAAAGGCGGCGGGTCAATCTTCACTATGGAGTCGACCAATAGCCGGATCCGTTATACACGCGACAACAGCTGTTCGATATAACTCCACAAGTCAGCAATGTACGAACACTGGACGAGTGCGTGCAAAACAGTTTCGTCGTTCTGCGTGCATCTCGAGTAGGTCCGTCTGACAGCACTTCCGTGCCCGTAGTGTTTATTTCGAATTGGCAAAGCTCATCGGTAGCACTGCCAGGCCAGGTATTTCTGGAAGTTGCCCATGGGCCCTAAAACGAAAGTCCTCTTGAAAAGAGTAACTATTTGATTTTCCTCAAATCCCAGATTCTCCGCAAGGATGTCATCGTTATTACCCTCCATTAACCCATTATAAAACGCTAAGTTGGAGTTTCCATCGATTGGCTGAGGACTGTGACTGCTTGAAGACATCATCGCCGGTAAGAGTATCCCGTTAGTAAGAGTATCTTTGTCTGCATATTGTAAGTGGATGTCGGTTTACCATATGAGAGAGCTAAAACTATGGAAGTTAAGTAGCAAATGTCTAAATCAAGTGCCATATAACATTATAGAGAACTCTGCCATCGACATTGTTTTTCTCTACTTGATAAATGTCCACTGAGTAAGAAGTAGATACATAAAAGAAATTCATGGAAATATCTTAAGGTGCCTGTAGTCATTGTTTATGGGATTTTATTTAGAAAACGACGATATTCATTTCAGTCATATTTCATGGCGAAACTGATAAATTTCAAGAGTAAAACATGACTTTAGAATTTTAATGATAAAATAGTATCAATTGAAATAAAGGTGGAATGGAAGACCATGGTGATATATCTCAATATACGTTTTCTCTCGGCTATATACAGTCACAGACACAAACACGTAGACACAAACAGACAGACACAGATACAAACACACACACACACATACGCACACGTACACTTGTTATACTTCGGGAGGGTCATGTTGCCAATAAGAAACACACGCACCAGTTGCTCTCACTTCAATTTATTATAAATTTTATAAATTTTATAAATATAAATTTTATAAATTTTATAAATTACCGGTTGGTTGGTTCCACAACCGGACGGTTGTTCATATATTGTCAAAGTTCTTTCGTCACACATTATGTGACCTCTTCAGTGACTGGAGATTCTTTTCTTTGTTTTGTGCCTCTCCTTTGTTCTGTCCTACGCCATCTTGTTTTTGTGTGTGTTGTGCTTAGTTTGCGTTACATCCGTGTGTCTCTGTGTGTGTGTTTTTTTTTGTTTATTTATTTGTTTATCTACATGTTACTAGTTGGTTGTTTGTTCTATGTGTGTGTTTTCATGTTGTCCTTAATTATAGGTTCTGATGTTGTTATTCCATTCATGTTTTCTATTTAATTTTGGTTGGAGTTCATTTATGTTTATTGCCTCTGTGATTTGTCTAAACATTGCGTCTTTTCTGTGTGTAGATTCTATTTTTATTTCTATGATCTCTAATTTGCCCTTATGTTCTATTTTAGCATGTTGGTGGAGTACTGATGAGTCTTTTCTATCTTAGAGTTCTCGCCAGTGTTCATTTAATCGTTCTCCTATGCTACGAGCTGTCTCACCTATGTACCCTATATTCCTATCTTTACATTGTCCTTCAGTACATCTTATGCTATGTACTAGATTTCTAGTTTTACAGTTAATATGGTGACTTAGCTTACAGATTATGCATTTCCTATCTATACAGGGTGTCTTTGAAAAGGGTATGCATAACTAATTAGTGTTTTTATGGAGGTACCTGGTCTTTCCACTATCTTAATATTTAGTTTAAGTTTATCTAGGGCCCTTCTAAATTTGTAAGCTAGTTCACCTCTAGGGGTTGTATTGGTGAACATTACACTCTGTTATTTATTGCTATCATACCATGAGTTTATTTTATTAACCTTATTCCTACTTCTTTCTATTCTATTTCAAAATTTGCTCCTATACAAGGGGCAGGTCCCATTTGTATCATTATTTACCATTTTTTTCCCATTTGGTTCTGGCTCCTCTATACACTCTGATTCTATCTCTCTGATTGTAGCCAGAGAACTGTATACGGTGGATGAAGTGTTGTATGTGTCTCTCTAGTTCTTTGGGGTTGCACATGCGGGACACGTTCCTCATCACTCTTACTAACCATAGTAGTAAAAACACCCCCTCTAGAGAACAATCAGGTATTAGAGAAAAACACCATGGAAAGCATCCAGCAAATAGCTAACTCCATCCACCAGAGTATTAGGGTTACTATAGACTACCCAAGCAAACACCCCAACCATCGATTACCTGCACTAGACACAGAGCTCTGGTTAGAAACCATTAATAACAAAAAACAAATCCTCCATTCCCATTATGCCAAACCCATGACTTCCAAATAACTGATCCACCGAAACTCAGCTGCTTCGGATCACACCAAAACCAACATACTGATTGCGGATTTGGTACGGGTGATGAGGAACGTGTCCCGCATGTGCAACCCCAAAGAATTAGAGAGACAATTTAAATTCTAGGCTTAATCATAACTATTAACTTTATCATGCCTCCTTCTACTAGCACTTGACTAAATCCCCCACCAGTGTGAATAACTAGTAATCGTTTGGTATATACGATGGCCAACAGGCGGTAGCGGACTTCCCGGTGACGGACCCGACGCTTAAGACAGTTACGTTCCTGGAGTGCTCGGAAAAATGAATTTCCATTTCTTTCGCTAGACGATAATACTCGGAACGGCTGACACGTCGTTGGGTCAGGACTGGCCGAGGGTCCGCAGTCGTCGCTGGTCATTGACCGCTAGGCATAGGCATAATCTTTACTCTATATTCTACCCTGAAACTTTATCGTGACTATCTATAATACACTTAAACTTTTTTTATAAAAGCCTCCTTCTGTAAATTCTTTAACTAAATCTCACAACCCTAAACCTAAACCTTATCTTTCCAATTTCATCTTCTAACTTTAAACATAAATTTAACGTTTCTAATTGTTAATTGAAATTTCTGTCCATACATTATACCACACAGACGCCCACTAAATATTTCTTGAAGATATATGTTCTTTGAAAAAACATTTTTCGCGGGCGGCACTTTCTAGCACGCATAACCATCTTGATTGTGCAGGACCTCAACACTGGCCTCTTTCTTTTCTTTTCTTTGTCAGGGAGGTAGTAGTACACTATAAGCCTGCATCCCTTCACCAGATGGTCATAAGTAGGCTTAATAATCAACACTTGGGGGCGGCCGACCGAGGTAGAAGCTGCTAAGGGTTCGGTCGCCCTCATGTCTCTGATTTTCAGCCCCATGGATTTTGTCTATTATATTCCTTTGTTATTTTCTGAATACCTGATGATGTCACCGGAGTCATACTGAACCCGGTCATTGAGATGATCATAGAATAATAAACTTTTCAAGGAATTTACACCAGCCCAGCCTCCTGTGATTTTATAATAATTAACTCCGTACTCGCACCACCAACTACACAAACGAAGACGGGTGAGTTGCATTACGTTGAGTGCTCTCCATAATATTACATCGAAGTTGACCATACGGAATTACCAGTTCTATCCAGTGGTGAACCAACAAACCTAAATAATATATAAATATATATGTTGAGCTCTGGCGTCGGGGTTAAACATTTTCCTATATATATATATATATATATATATATATATATATATATATATATATTATATATGGAATATGGAAAAAATAAAATTTCATTTCTCACTCTTAGTACGGCTGATACTTAAATGTAAGTATGTATACGTACATACATATATGTATACAGACGTATAGTAGTATGTATATGCATACATACATATATATATATATATATATATATATATATATATATATATATATATATATATATATATATATATATGTGTGTGTGTGTGTGTGTGTGTGTGTGTGTGTGTGTGTGTGTGTGTGTGTGTGTGTGTGTGTAGGAGGTGAGTTTTATTGTAGTACAATAAAGCAATGCAGATATCGGATAAGAAGCACTCTACAGTTTGTAGGACTGGAGTATACATAATATATAAGATCAAAAGATGGTTAAAAGAGTTCCATGTTTGTTAAATATTTTACTATAGATATGTGAGGGAGGGAAGCATTTATTTAAGGCACTAAAGAATAATTTAGGAATATTGTTATTAATAGAGATGGAGAAAGGAGTATTATACCAGATTATATTTTTGTATCTAGGTCTTTTATTAAAGTTATTGGAATGATCATGATTAATTATTCTACTGTAAGATCTTCTAGAATTTGTTTCTTTACTATATTTGATTTTATCGGGATAGCCGGCTTTAGAAAGCGCGTTATTATAGTAATTGGCGTTAGCATCAAAGATGTTTTTATTAGAAGATAGGTTAGATATTCTTTTTCCAATATTACTAACTATAGCATTCTTAATATTAGTGGGGTGGTTAGATTTAAAATTAACATAATTTAGGTTCTTATTGTTTTTATGGTAAGGGTAATATAGGCCAGTGTCAAGATTAAGAGATACAACCAAGAAATTAGCTAGTAGAATAGTAGAATAATTAATCATAATAATTAATAGTAGAATAATTAATCATGATCAGTAGAATAATTAATCATTATCATTCCAATAACTTTAATAAAAGACCTAGATACAAAAACATAATCTGGTATAATGCTCCTTTCTCCATCTCTATTAACAATAATATTCCTAAATTATTCTTTAGTGCCTTAAATAAATGCTTCCCTCCCTCACATATCTATAGTAAAATATTTAACAAACACACTATAACATTTTCCTATTCGACCTCCTCCAACATTTCCAACATTATCTCTAAACACAACAATAAAATACTAAATACTAAATCTCTTCCTTCCAACACTGAATATCATAATAATAGTAATAGTACTCCCGACGTTATTGTAAACTCTAGGCTAATTTCTGCAAACCCAAATACAACGTCAAACACAACTTCGCTAAATCAAGAAACTATTATTCCTATTGTAAATAACTTCTCCAATCCAATTCCTTCTATAGATAACACTATGTCACTCGTTAATAACTCTGCTAATCTCTCTAATCGCAATTGCAATTGCCCTGTTAAAAATAAATGTCCTCTCAACAACCATTGTCTTGAAAAAAACTTAATCTACGAATGTAAAGTTATAACTGACACCAATTCCTTCACCTATTTTTGCTCCACTTCCACCTCCTTTAAAGCTCGTCTTTATAATCATCATTCGTCTTTTAAATACCAACTTAAAAGAACCAACACGGCACTCTCAGAACTCACATGGTCCTTGAAAGACAAAAATATTAAATGTAACATCTCTTGGAAAAAAGTTTCTTCTGCTTCTCCATACTTTAACAGTTCTCTATCCAAGACTTGCAATCTCTGTTTAAATGAAAAATTTACCATTATATCTAATTTAGATTCTATAATAAATAGACGCACTGACTTGTTTTCTCTCTGCTTGCATAAATTCCACAGAACATTCCATAAAGTATACAGCTAATATCTAATACTTTTTCAATTTAAAATCCTTTTCTCAAAGGCACATATATATATATATACTTCTTTAAAAATATACCCATCTTTCTACCTTATTTCAAAGTTATTTATTATACATTATATAATACTAGTTACTCATTCTATATCACTCCTATTTATCACTTCCCTTTCTTCCTTTTCCTTTTCTTTTCCTTTTTCTTTTAATTTCTAACCCCTAATCTGTACCTTTTCTCTTTGTGCCTAACATAGAAACAATTATTACACAGTACAATATATTCTTACTTTATATCACCTTGAAAAAAATCCTTCGTAAACATAAACATTTTTTTGACGTTAGATTATTCATCCTCAATTCATTATTTTTCTCCCTTTCATCTAACTTATTCATCCTATCTTCTACTTCTTTCACAATATATCCTTACTTACATTACTATTGCTTTTTTTAATAATACATATCAACATTTTCTTTCCATCGCACATATTATTAAACCCTTAAATATTATTCTTAATACATATCAACATTTTCTTTCCATCGCACATATTATTAAACCCTTAAATATTATTCTTAATACATATTAACATTTTCTTTCCATCGCACATATTATTAAACCCTTAAATATTATTCTTAATACATATTAACAATTTCTTTTCATCGCACATATTATTAAACCCTTCAATATACAAACCTTAACTTAACATAATTTTTCTCTTCGTTAATTTTCAAATTATTTTAATTTATATATTATCTTCCAACGGTTTTTCAACCTCTCTATGTAAAACAATATATTTTTCTCAGTCATAAAAGCTATCTCTCTCTCTCTCTCTCTCTATCACCCATCTCTCCTCCTATCTCATCCTTCCTCATTATACTCCTCCCCCTCCACTTTTTACTCTCATCTCCTCCTCTTTATCATCCTTTCCACCCCCACCCCCACCCCCTCAAAAAATCTTTTTTTCCCAATATCACACATCAATCTAAAACTACTTTTCATATGTTGATTTAAAACTGCACTATTCACAAGTGTTTTTTAACCTTCATATCATGTCTTCCTATTTTATCTCATGAAAACACAAATGTTATTGCATGATGATATTTGTTTTTGATATACGCATAATAAAATACATGGAACTCTTTTAACCATCTTTTGATCTTATATATTATATATATATATATGTACGTATGGGTTTACCGAACATTTATTATAATGTTCTGTTTGTTTGTAAACAAACAGCCCGAATTACGCCGTACAGTGTTCAGGCAACCATCGTCACCTTTTTGTTCAACACTGACACAGGAACGATGTACTAGTTTCAAGCTTATTAGCTATCGTCAGCATCGTATACCTTTCTCTCAAATGGTTGAACGTCTGAAAGTATATACTTTCCTTATGCATATTAACGGCTGAGAAGCCTAATTTGCATATCGAGTCAGTTAGTCGGCCGGGCGCAAACAAACCGAGCATTATAATAAATGTTCGGTAAACCCATACGTACATATATATATGTGTGCATGTATGTATAAATATACATACTACTGTACGTCTGTATACATATATGTATGTACGTATACATACATACTTACATTTATATATATATATATATATATATATATATATATATATATATATATATATATAGAGAGAGAGAGAGAGAGAGAGAGAGAGAGAGAGAGAGTTATTTTATTTGTTGACATAAATATATATATATATATAAATATATATATACATGTAGGTCTGTTGGTTCACCACTGGATAGAACTAGTCATTCCGTATAGTCAACCTTGATGTAATATTATGGAGACCACTCAACGTAATGCAACTCACCCGTCTTCGTTTGTGTAGTTGGTGGTGCGAGTACGGAATTAATTATTATAAAATCACAGGAGGCTGGAGTGGTGTAATTCCTTAAAGGTTTATTATACTATGATCATTTCAATGACCGGGTTCAGTATGAATCCGGTGACATCATCAGGTATTCCGAAATTTAACAAAGGAATATAATAGACACAAGCCAAGGAGCTGAAAATCAGAGAGAGATGCCCAAGACGAGAAGGCCGCCAAAAATTAGCAGTTGCTAGTCCGGGTGGGCATATATATATATATATATATATATATATATATAGAGAGAGAGAGAGAGAGAGAGAGAGATAAAGAGATTAATTCTAATGAACAAATTATTGTGAACTAGTCTGGTATTGTTTGGGGGAAACAGTACAATGCGCCAGCTTCAGCATTCGGTCATCAGAAGTAGTGATATAGGTTTAGTAGCCAAACTGGTTATCATCAGTTTGGTATCCAGGCCAAACCCTATCTGTTGTCATGAATCATGGGTAATGACCGAAAGAATACGATCGCGAATATACGCGGCCATTAAATATACACGCGGCCATTAATAAATTCTTTAGTGTAACGTTACTCGATTACGTGCGTATCTCGAAGATCAGAGAGTCACTCCAGATAGAGCCTCTACTTCTCCGAATTGGAAGATCACAACTCCGATACTATGGATATGTGATTAGAATGTCTCAGGAAAGAATCGCTGGATAGATTTATAGCTTGGAGTTCAGAGTCATTCCAGGTAGAGTTGTTACTTCTCCGAATTAGAAGATCACAGGTCTGATACTACAGACACGTGGTGAGATTGTCTCAGGAAATAATCGCTGGACAGATTTTACGGACAAAACCAACCGGTAGGTCACCCAGCGGTAGACGCCAAGCAAGATGGTTGTATGACATCCATGGGCTCAGCTGGTCTCGCTTGGGGATACAACAGGAGGAATTGGAGATGATTGCTTTTCTAGAATTCATTTTTTTCTTAATATTTTAAGCGTTTTCAGACAGAGAACTCCAACGTTTCTTACCTTGCTAAACGTTCTTTGGCACTCTATACTTTGTTAACGTGAAAATGGTTCTTCATTTAGATGAAACAAACTTTGTTTTAATTTTACCGGGACCGGCAAAGTAGCCTATGACAGGATCCACTGGGAGTAGTGTTTAAGGTCAGTGTCCCCACCCCCTCTCTACCACAATAGACAATTGAATTCATGCAACTCGTCTGATGTTTACGACAGGTCTTAATCTCGTCAGGAGTATAGCTTCTTTAATATGCAAACTTCTGATGTTTCGTTCGATTGTCCTTCTAGTAACTTTGATATATTTGGTGTAACATTTCGGTGGTAGTTTTTCAACTCAAGAAGTATTTATGTGGGGCAATGTTCTTCAAACTGTATATTTAGTTTGTGGGCAGTGCTTCCAATGTATGAGTATTTTACAGACACGTGTAGACAACGTAATTCTTAGGGAGATCCAGCCACGGAGAAGATTGTAACGCAGTAATATAACTTGAACTTGTTAACCACCCTGCAACACCACGTCCACAATTATAGGAAGTGTTTCATGTGTGTTACTGCTTATTGGCTTTTCATGAGAGGGTAAGGATCTTTGTGCCCCACCACCACCACCACCACCTATACCACTACCACAACCTACACCTCCACCACTACCACCATCATCACCACCACCTACTCCACCACAACC
>OZ024755.1:40255034-40270034 GCA_964016885.1 Eledone cirrhosa
GGAGTTTAGAACCCTCAGATAAATGGAAAAAGATGAGTATTAACGTACCTTTCTCCATTCATCTGAGGGTTCTAAACCCCATTATCAAACTAAAATTTCTTTAGTAAAAAAAATACGGTGAAAGTTATTCTATTTTCTAATTTCAAACCTGCTCACTGTTTGAAAACATACTTACTTATATATATATATATATATATATATATATATATAGTAATAATAATAAATTTGAAGACTAAAATCCAAAGAGGGCTCGATAAGGATAAATATATATCAAATATATAAGAACCGTAGAGCAAATCTGTTATTTTAATAAATATATATATATATATATATGTAGGAGGTGAGTTTTATTGTAGTACAATAAAGCAATGCAGATATCGGATAAGAAGCACTCTACAGTTTGTAGGACTGGAGTATACATAATATATAAGAATAAAAGATGGTTAAAATACATGGAACTCTTTTAACCATCTTTTGTTCTTATATATTATATATATATATATATATATATATATATATATATATATATATATATATATATATATATATATATATATATATATATATATATATATATATATTTATTCAAATAACTGATTAAAGTTTAAGCAAAGAATCGCTGCTTTCACCCTTAACGGGATCTTCTGAAACTAACAAAGTCAATCTGTAAACACAGAAGTGGATATTTCAAAAAACGTTGCAACCGGAGGAAGACAGGAAGACGATACTTTGGTTCGTGGAAACGTTCGCTGGCAAAGAACGGGAAAAAACGAATATACGTCATTAATAGGAGCGGTGAAAAACAATTACGCGCAAAGACAGAACCACGTTTATGGTATAAAAGAGGTCTGTGTGAGTATGCAGGTCCGTACGTATGTAGGGTGTGTGTATATGTGTACTTCTTGTTTTGGTTGACTTACGTCTCCGAACATTCGTGTATTTACATGTAGGTATGTGTGTGCGCTTGTTATATACGTATTTATTTATTTATATACGTTTATATAATTATTTATTTATTTGTATACACGCATACACACACACACACACACATATTTATATGTGCGTGGTTTTGTATACCGATGGTAAGTGTTTTGCGTATGCTTGTGTATGTACGTATTTGTTTGTGTGTATGTATTTATTTATTTCTATTACTTCTGTATTGTATTTATTTACTTTGTTCTTAACTCTGTAGCGGAGATTCATTCGGTCTCCAAGTTAGAATTTTAGTCTACGACTTCAGTTATACCATTTACGTGGTTTTGTCTTTGCGTGCTATTGTTCTCCACGCTACACATATGACGTATTATCTTCGTTTTTTTCGTTCATTGCCAGAGAACGTCTCTATGAACCACCTAAGAGAACATTAGTCTACGACCTCTTTTATAACATAAACGTGGTTCTGTCTTTGCGCGTAATTGTTTTTCACCGCTCCTATTAATGACGAATTATATTCGTTCTTTCCCGTTCTTTGCCAGCGAACGTTACCACGAACCAAAGTATCGTCTTCCTGTCTTCCTCCGATTGCAACGTTTTTTGAAACATCCACTTCTGCGTTTACAGATTGACTTTGTTAGTTTCAGAAGATCCCGTTAAGGGTGAAAGCAGCGATTCTTTTCTTAAACTTTAATCTGTTATTTTAATAAATATTTGCTCTACGGTTCTTATATATTTGATATATATTTATCCTTATCGAGCCCTCTTTGGATTTTAGTCTTCAAATTTATTATTATTACTATATATATATATATATATATATATATATATGTATAGGAACGAGTAGGACCCCGACGGCTGAGCTCAAGCCGTTTCGACGGCTAATTCTGGACTAAATGCTGGACTAAATTAGCCGTCGAAACGGCTTGAGCTCAGCCGTCGGGGTCCTACTCGTTCCTATTACCCACTCTACTACCCTATATGTGTGTGTGTGTGTGTGTGTGTTTGTGTGTGTCTGTGTGTGTGTGTATTTGTGGGTGTGACTATGTGTGCGTCTATGTATATGTGTGTGTGAGTGCATGTTTGTGTGTCCCTCAGCATGTCTGTCTCTCCCCCTCCCCCTCACTCTCTATATATGCGTGTGTGTGTGTGTGTGCGTGTGTGTGTATGTGTATTTGTGTGTGTGCGTCTATGTATATGTGTGTGTGTGTGTGTGTGCATCTTTGTGTGTCCCTCAGCATGTCTGTCTCTCTCCCTCCCTCTCCCTCCCTCTTCCTCCCTCTCCCTCCCTCTCCCTCCCTCTCACTCTATATATATGTGTGTGTGTGTGTGTGCGTGTGTGAGAGAGAGAGAGAGGGGGTGGGGAGGTCTGTTCTCAGACAAGTCCGCCATTTCTCTAGGAATCCCAACACATCAGGCACGATCCTAGAAGGTTCCAGGACAGAATATCTTAGAATCTTTTCTCCCAAATTGGTTGAAGGCAGAGTTTTATAGGGAGTGATGTAGAAGGGAGAAAAGGTGGGGCGAAAGAAGGGGAGGAAGGGGATGTGGTGAAGGTGGGTGAGGCGTTGGAGGAGGGCGAGGAGGTGAGTGAGGGGGTGGTGGGTGGGACGTTGGAGGAGGGGAGTGGTGGATGAGGTAAGAGACGGGGTGAGGCGTGGGAGTAGGGGGTGATGATAAAGAAGGATGTGATAGAGGAGGAGGTGGAGGGTGCGATGAAGGAAGGGGATTTTTCTCATACGCAAACACATATATACATACATACATATATATATATACATACATACACACATACATATATCTATACATACATATACATACACACACACATATACTTACACAAACATACATACATACATACACACACATACACTCACATAAGCACAAAAAAATCACATACACACACATGTTCAATGGTATACACAAACACATACCCACATATACACATACATGCACACACAACGCAAATACACTCATACATATGCTTAGACAGACATACATACCCACACACTAATACACGCATACACCCACATACATACACACATTCACACACATACATACACACAAACACATTCACACATGCACGAATACACACAGAAACACATACGCAGACACACACGCATACACACACAAACATACAGGCACACATTCACCTATACCCAAATGCACACATACACACAAACAGTAGTAGTATACTAGTTCTTCGGTCTGTAAAACAATGAAATATGTACTATCAGTACAAGTAGTACTAATACTACTAACAGTACTAATTAGTACTGTTAGTACTAATACTACTAACAATACTAATATTACTAATAGTACTATTACTATTAACATAGATCAGTCGAAAGCTTTCGATAGGGTTGACCGTCGTTAGATGGCGGCAGTCCTGATGGCGGCTGGCTTTGGGCCCGTCTTCAGAGGCTGGATCACTGCCATGCACAGCGGCATCTTCTCTGTGGTGAGAGTGAACGGTCACCTTTCGGAACCGTTCAACATCATGCGCTCGGTCCGTCAAAGACGTCCTCTCTCGTCCCTGTTGTACGTATTGATTCTCGGGCCATTACTGCACAAACTAGAGATGTTGAGGGAGGTCCCGCGCGAACTGGGATGCGGAAGATCCGTGTCAGCATATGCGGACGTTGTCACCGTAGTGATGTCGAATGCCAAACACATCGAGGCGATCGGCACTACACTACGAGAATACGAAGCGGTGACAGGAGCAATGATCAACCATGAAAAGTCGGTGGGTCTGCAGCTCGGCACCTGGAGAAGCAGGTCCATACCGTCCAACAGAGTCGTCGGGTGTTGGACGGACGGACCGGTTAAATTGCTAGGGGTCTGGTTCGGTCCAGACCTCCAGAGGGACAAAAACTGGGAAGAGGTGACGTGCAGGGTGGCTTCTCTCACCCATAAATGGGCAGAGAGGAAGCTATCCCTCGAGCGGAGGTGGCGAATGCGTACATCACGTCCGTCATCTACTACCGCCTGACCGTCCTTCATTGTCCTAAGCCTCGCCTGACTGCGCTGGAACGTTTGCTCTTTCGCTTTTTCTGGAAGGGACGCGGTCAGGCGGTCCATCTGCTGTCAACACCCGCTACGTGGAGGGCTGGGCATGCCGTGGCTGATGATGCGCAGACATGCACTCAGGCTACGGCATATCCCCCTCTTCCTCGGCGGTGATCAGGTGTGGTCGCCGTTTGCTAGACGCGTGTTTCCCCAGAGGCAGCGCTTGGAGACTGGAATGTCTTCAGGCGCTCACAGCTCTCGACCAGTCGGGCAATGCGATCGGTGGAAACTCCACCTCGGCGTTCTATAGAGGATTAGTGGACAGGAAGAGCGACGACGTACTTGGGGAGACTCTGGGCGTCGACGAAAATCAACTAGCCAATCTGTTCGGGAGAACTTTTGGGCCGGGGCCTATGGACAACTTCCAGAAATCCCTGGGCTGGCAGTGCTATTGAGGAGCTTTGCAAGTTCGGGATAAACTCTACAGGCATGGAAGTCCTGTCAGCCGGGCATGTCCGAGATGCGCGCAGGGCGAAGAAACCGTCCTGCACGCACTCGTCCAGTGTGAGAGCATTGCTGACTTGTGGGTTTATGTTGAACACCTGCTGTCGCGTGTAGGATGGATCCGGCTATCAGCTGAGTCCATCGTAAGGATTGTCCCGCCCTCTTCCTTTAGGTCGGGAAGGGCAAGCAGTTTTTATCTGTCAGGTGGCCATGGCGAAAGAGATAGTGTGGTGGACGCGTTTGAAAGGGCTGAAGTCGAGCACATACCTCTTCGGTGATGCCCTGCTTAAATTTTTCAAATTTCATTTAAAAAGGAAAATCAGGGTAGAGAGGGAAGTAATCTCTTCCCAGCATTTTGTTGAAAGATGGGTGAGAGGGGCAAGCATGGCCCGAGTGAATGGGCCTACTCTGAGTATGCACCTATAAATTGAAGGTAGAAAACTGGGAGAGGGCACTTGCCTTAGTGGTCTGGGTCACTGTGGTTTTTTTAATGGGTTTTCTCCACGAAAGTCCCTTGGAAGTCTCCCCCCTATTGGGGAATTTTTCATTGTTTCTTTTTTGTTACATCCTCTGTTTTTTTGTTTTTTTTACACGCAGAAATGCCATTTGTACCGTCCTGTATTGTCCTGTACTGTCTATAATGTCTACTTTGTGTAAACCCTTGTGGTTAATAAAGAAAGCACTATTACTATTAACATTACTAATACTACTGACTATACTAATACTACTAACATTACTAATAGTACTATTACTATTAAAATTACTAATACTACTAACATTACAAATAGTACTATTACTATTAACATTACTAATACTACTAACATTACTAATACTACTAACATTACTAATACTACTAACATTACTAAGAGTACTATTACTATTAACATTACTAATGCTACTAACATTACTAATAGTACTATTACTATTGACATTACTAATACTACTAACATTACTAATAGTACTATTACTATTAACATTACTAATACTACTAACATTACTAATAGTACTATTACTATTAACATTACTAATACTACTAACATTACTAATAGTACTATTACTACTAACATTACTAACATTACTAATAGTACTATTACTATTAACATTAATAATACTACTAACATTACTAATAGTACTATTACTATTAACATTACTAATACTACTAACATTACTAATAGTACTATTACTATTAACATTACTAATACTACTAACATTACTAATAGTACTATTACTACTAACATTACTAACATTACTAATAGTACTATTACTATTAACATTACTAATACTACTAACATTACTAATAGTACTATTACTATTAACATTACTAATACTACTAACATTACTAATAGTACTATTACTATTAACATTACTAATACTACTAACATTACTAATACTACTAACATTACTAATAGTACTATTACTATTAACATTACTAATACTACTAACATTACTAATAGTACTATTACTATTAACATTACTAATACTACTAACATTACTAATAGTACTATTACTATTAACATTACTAATACTACTAACATCACTAATACTACTAACATTACTAATACTACTAACATTACTAATAGTACTATTACTATTAACATTACTAATACTACTAACATTACTAATAGTACTATTACTATTAACATTACTAATACTACTAACATTACTAATACTACTAACATTACTAATAGCACTATTACTATTAACATTACTAATACTACTAACAATACTAATACTAGTAACATTACTAATAGTACTATTACTATTAACATTACTAATACTACTAACATTACTAATAGTACTATTACTATTAACATTACTAATACTACTAACATTACTAATAGTACTATTACTATTAACATTACTAATACTACTAACATTACTAATACTACTAACATTACTAATAGTACTATTACTATTAACATTACTAATACTACTAACATTACTAATACTACTAACATTACTAATAGTACTATTACTATTAACATTACTAATACTACTAACAATACTAATACTACTAACATTACTAATAGTACTATTACTATTAACGTTACTAATACTACTAACATTACTAATAGTACTATTACTATTAACATTACTAATACTACTAACATTACTAATAGTACTATTACTATTAACATTACTAATACTACTAACATTACTAATACTACTAACATTACTAATAGTACTATTACTACTAACATTACTAATACTACTAACATTACTAATAGTACTATTACTATTAACATTATTAATACTGCTAACATTACTAATAGTACTATTACTACTAACATTACTAATACTACTAACATTACTAATAGTACTATTACTATTAACATTACTAATACTACTAACATTACTAATAGTACTATTACTATTAACATTACTAATACTACTAACATAACTAATAGTACTATTACTATTAACATTACTAATACTACTAACATTACTAATACTACTAACATTACTAATACTACTAACATTACTAATAGTACTATTACTATTAACATTACTAATACTACTAACATTACTAATACTAATAACATTACTAATAGTACTATTACTATTAACATTACTAATACTACTAACATTACTAATAGTACTATTACTACTAACATTACTAATACTACAAACATTACTAATAGTACTATTACTACTAACATTACTAATACTACTAACATTACTAATAGTACTATTACTATTAACATTACTAATACTACTAACATTACTAATAGTACTATTACTATTAACATTACTAATACTACTAACATTACTAATACTACTAACATTACTAATAGTACTATTACTACTAACATTACTAATACTACTAACATTACTAATAGTACTATTACTATTAACATTATTAATACTGCTAACATTACTAATAGTACTATTACTACTAACATTACTAATACTACTAACATTACTAATAGTACTATTACTATTAACATTACTAATACTACTAACATTACTAATAGTACTATTACTATTAACATTACTAATACTACTAACATAACTAATAGTACTATTACTATTAACATTACTAATACTACTAACATTACTAATACTACTAACATTACTAATACTACTAACATTACTAATAGTACTATTACTATTAACATTACTAATACTACTAACATTACTAATACTAATAACATTACTAATAGTACTATTACTATTAACATTACTAATACTACTAACATTACTAATAGTACTATTACTACTAACATTACTAATACTACAAACATTACTAATAGTACTATTACTACTAACATTACTAATACTACTAACATTACTAATAGTACTATTACTATTAACATTACTAATACTACTAACATTACTAATAGTACTATTACTACTAACATTACTAATACTTCTAACATTACTAATAGTACTATTACTATTAACTTTACTAATACTACTAACATTACTAATAGTACTATTACTATTAACATTACTAATACTACTAACATTACTAATACTACTAACATTACTAATAGTACTATTACTATTAACATTACTAATACTACTAACATTACTAATAGTACTATTACTACTAACATTACTAATACTACTAACATTACTAATACTACTATTACTATTAACATTACTAATACTACTAACATTACTAATAGTACTATTACTATTAACATTACTAATACTACTAACATTACTAATACTACTAACATTACTAATAGTACTATTACTATTAACATTACTAATACTACTAACATTACTAATAGTACTATTACTACTAACATTACTAATACTACTAACATTACTAATAGTACTATTACTACTAACATTACTAATACTACTAACATTACTAATAGTACTATTACTATTAACATTACTAATACTACTAACATTACTAATAGTACTATTACTACTAACATTACTAATACTACTAACATTACTAATAGTACTATTACTATTAACTTTACTAATACTACTAACATTACTAATAGTACTATTACTATTAACATTACTAATGCTACTAACATTACTAATACTACTAACATTACTAATAGTACTATTACTATTAACATTACTAATACTACTAACATTACTAATAGTACTATTACTACTAACATTACTAATACTACTAACATTGCTAATAGTACTATTACTATTAACATTATTAATACTACTAACATTACTAATAGTACTATTACTATTAACATTACTAATACTACTAACATTACAAATACTACTAACATTACTAATAGTACTATTACTATTAACATTACTAATACTACTAACATTACTAATAGTACTATTACTACTAACATTACTAATACTACTAACATTACTAATAGTACTATTACTATTAACATTACTAATACTACTAACATTACTAATACTACTAACATTACTAATACTACTAACATTACTAATAGTACTATTACTACTAACATTACTAATACTACCAACATTACTAATAGTACTAACATTACTAATAGTACTATTACTACTAACATTACTAATACTACAAACATTACTAATACTACTAACATTACTAATAGTACTATTACTACTAACATTACTAATACTACTAACATTACTAATAGTACTATTACTATTAACATTACTAATACTACTAACATTACTAATAGTACTATTACTATTAACATTACTAATACTACTAACATTACTAATAGTACTATTACTATTAACATTACTAATACTACTAACATTACTAATACTACTAACATTACTAATAGTACTATTACTATTAACATTACTAATACTACTAACATTACTAATAGTACTATTACTACTAACATTACTAATACTACTAACATTACTAATAGTACTATTACTATTAACATTACTAATACTACTAACATTACTAATAGTACTATTACTACTAACATTACTAATACTACTAACATTACAAATAGTACTATTACTACTAACAATACTAATACTACTAACATTACTAATAGTACTATTACTATTAACATTACTAATACTACTAACATTACTAATACTACTAACATTACTAATAGTACTATTACTATTAACATTACTAATACTACTAACATTACTAATAGTACTATTACTACTAACATTAATAATACTACTAACATTACTAATAGTACTATTACTATTAACATTACTAATACTACTAACATTACTAATAGTACTATTACTATTAACATTACTAATACTACTAACATTACTAATAGTACTATTACTATTAACATTACTAATACTACTAACATTACTAATACTACTAACATTACTAATACTACTAACATTACTATTAGTACTATTACTATTAACATTACTAATACTACTAACATTACTAATAGTACTATTACTATTAACATTACTAATACTACTAACATTACTAATAGTACTATTACTACTAACATTACTAATACTACTAACATTACTAATAGTACTATTACTATTAACTTTACTAATACTACTAACATTACTAATAGTACTATTACTATTAACATTACTAATACTACTAACATTACTAATACTACTAACATTACTAATAGTACTATTACTATTAACATTACTAATACTACTAACATTACTAATAGTACTATTACTACTAACATTACTAATACTACTAACATTACTAATACTACTATTACTATTAACATTACTAATACTACTAACATTACTAATAATACTATTACTATTAACATTACTAATACTACTAACATTACTAATACTACTAACATTACTAATAGTACTATTACTATTAACATTACTAATACTACTAACATTACTAATAGTACTATTACTACTAACATTACTAATACTACTAACATTACTAATAGTACTATTACTACTAACATTACTAATACTACTAACATTACTAATAGTACTATTACTATTAACATTACTAATACTACTAACATTACTAATAGTACTATTACTACTAACATTACTAATACTACTAACATTACTAATAGTACTATTACTATTAACTTTACTAATACTACTAACATTACTAATAGTACTATTACTATTAACATTACTAATACTACTAACATTACTAATACTACTATCATTACTAATAGTACTATTACTATTAACAATACTAATACTACTAACATTACTAATAGTACTATTACTACTAACATTACTAATACTACTAACATTACTAATAGTACTATTACTATTAACATTACTAATACTACTAACATTACTAATAGTACTATTACTATTAACATTACTAATACTACTAACATTACTAATACTACTAACATTACTAATAGTACTATTACTATTAACATTACTAATACTACTAACATTACTAATACTACTAACATTACTAATACTACTAACATTACTAATAGTACTATTACTATTAACATTACTAATACTACTAACATTACTAATAGTACTATTACTATTAACATTACTAATACTACTAACATTACTAATACTACTAACATTACTAATAGTACTATTACTATTAACATTACTAATACTACTAACATTACTAATAGTACTATTACTACTAACTTTACTAATACTACTAACATTACTAATAGTACTATTACTATTAACATTACTAATACTACTAACATTACTAATAGTACTATTACTACTAACATTACTAATACTACTAACATTACTAATAGTACTATTACTATTAACTTTACTAATACTACTAACATTACTAATAGTACTATTACTATTAACATTACTAATACTACTAACATTACTAATACTACTAACATTACTAATAGTACTATTACTATTAACATTACTAATACTACTAACATTACTAATAGTACTATTACTACTAACATTACTAATACTACTAACATTACTAATACTACTATTACTATTAACATTACTAATACTACTAACATTACTAATAGTACTATTACTATTAACATTACTAATACTACTAACATTACTAATACTACTAACATTACTAATAGTACTATTACTATTAACATTACTAATACTACTAACATTACTAATAGTACTATTACTACTAACATTACTAATACTACTAACATTACTAATAGTACTATTACTACTAACATTACTAATACTACTAACATTACTAATAGTACTATTACTATTAACATTACTAATACTACTAACATTACTAATAGTACTATTACTACTAACATTACTAATACTACTAACATTACTAATAGTACTATTACTATTAACATTACTAATACTACTAACATTACTAATAGTACTATTACTACTAACATTACTAATACTACTAACATTACTAATAGTACTATTACTATTAACATTACTAATACTACTAACATTACTAATAGTACTATTACTATTAACATTACTAATACTACTAACATTACTAATACTACTAACATTACTAATAGTACTATTACTATTAACATTACTAATACTACTAACATTACTAATACTACTAACATTACTAATAGTACTAACATTACTAATACTACTAACATTACTAATACTACTAACATTACTAATAGTACTATTACTATTAACTTTACTAATACTACTAACATTACTAATAGTACTATTACTATTAACATTACTAATACTACTAACATTACTAATACTACTAACATTACTAATAGTACTATTACTATTAACATTACTAATACTACTAACATTACTAATAGTACTATTACTACTAACATTACTAATACTACTAACATTACTAATACTACTATTACTATTAACATTACTAATACTACTAACATTACTAATAGTACTATTACTATTAACATTACTAATACTACTAACATTACTAATACTACTAACATTACTAATAGTACTATTATTATTAACATTACTAATACTACTAACATTACTAATAGTACTATTACTACTAACATTACTAATACTACTAACATTACTAATAGTACTATTACTACTAACATTACTAATACTACTAACATTACTAATAGTACTATTACTATTAACATTACTAATACTACTAACATTACTAATAGTACTATTACTACTAACATTACTAATACTACTAACATTACTAATAGTACTATTACTATTAACTTTACTAATACTACTAACATTACTAATAGTACTATTACTATTAACATTACTAATACTACTAACATTACTAATACTACTATCATTACTAATAGTACTATTACTATTAACAATACTAATACTACTAACATTACTAATAGTACTATTACTACTAACATTACTAATACTACTAACATTACTAATAGTACTATTACTATTAACATTACTAATACTACTAACATTACTAATAGTACTATTACTATTAACATTACTAATACTACTAACATTACTAATACTACTAACATTACTAATAGTACTATTACTATTAACATTACTAATACTACTAACATTACTAATACTACTAACATTACTAATACTACTAACATTACTAATAGTACTATTACTATTAACATTACTAATACTACTAACATTACTAATAGTACTATTACTATTAACATTACTAATACTACTAACATTACTAATACTACTAACATTACTAATAGTACTATTACTATTAACATTACTAATACTACTAACATTACTAATAGTACTATTACTACTAACTTTACTAATACTACTAACATTACTAATAGTACTATTACTATTAACATTACTAATACTACTAACATTACTAATAGTACTATTACTACTAACATTACTAATACTACTAACATTACTAATAGTACTATTACTATTAACTTTACTAATACTACTAACATTACTAATAGTACTATTACTATTAACATTACTAATACTACTAACATTACTAATACTACTAACATTACTAATAGTACTATTACTATTAACATTACTAATACTACTAACATTACTAATAGTACTATTACTACTAACATTACTAATACTACTAACATTACTAATACTACTATTACTATTAACATTACTAATACTACTAACATTACTAATAGTACTATTACTATTAACATTACTAATACTACTAATATTACTAATACTACTAACATTACTAATAGTACTATTACTATTAACATTACTAATACTACTAACATTACTAATAGTACTATTACTACTAACATTACTAATACTACTAACATTACTAATAGTACTATTACTACTAACATTACTAATACTACTAACATTACTAATAGTACTATTACTATTAACATTACTAATACTACTAACATTACTAATAGTACTATTACTACTAACATTACTAATACTACTAACATTACTAATAGTACTATTACTATTAACATTACTAATACTACTAACATTACTAATAGTACTATTACTACTAACATTACTAATACTACTAACATTACTAATAGTACTATTACTATTAACATTACTAATACTACTAACATTACTAATAGTACTATTACTATTAACATTACTAATACTACTAACATTACTAATACTACTAACATTACTAATAGTACTATTACTATTAACATTACTAATACTACTAACATTACTAATACTACTAACATTACTAATAGTACTATTACTATTAACATTACTAATACTACTAACATTACTAATAGTACTATTACTATTAACATTACTAATACTACTAACATTACTAATACTACTAACATTACTAATACTACTAACATTACTAATAGTACTATTACTATTAACATTACTAATACTACTAACATTACTAATAGTACTATTACTATTAACATTACTAATACTACTAACATTACTAATACTACTAACATTACTAATAGTACTATTACTATTAACATTACTAATACTACTAACATTACTAATAGTACTATTACTACTAACTTTACTAATACTACTAACATTACTAATAGTACTATTACTATTAACATTACTAATACTACTAACATTACTAATAGTACTATTACTACTAACATTACTAATACTACTAACATTACTAATAGTACTATTACTATTAACATTACTAATACTACTAACATTACTAATACTACTAACATTACTAATACTACTAACATTACTAATAGTACTATTACTACTAACATTACTAATACTACTAACATTACTAATAGTACTAACATTACTAATAGTACTATTACTACTAAGATTACTAATACTACAAACATTACTAATACTACTAACATTACTAATACTACTAACATTACTAATAGTACTATTACTACTAACATTACTAATACTACTAACATTACTAATAGTACTATTACTATTAACATTACTAATACTACTAACATTACTAATAGTACTATTACTACTAACATTACTAATACTACTAAAATTACTAATAGTACTATTACTATTAACTTTACTAATACTACTAACATTACTAATAGTACTATTACTATTAACATTACTAATACTACTAACATTACTAATAGTACTATTACTATTAACATTACTAATACTACTAACATTACTAATAGTACTATTACTACTAACATTACTAATACTACTAACATTACTAATACTACTATTACTATTAACATTACTAATACTACTAACATTACTAATAGTACTATTACTATTAACATTACTAATACTACTAACATTACTAATACTACTAACATTACTAATACTACTAACATTACTAATAGTACTATTACTATTAACATT
>OZ024755.1:40275034-40277534 GCA_964016885.1 Eledone cirrhosa
AAACACAAATATAGTGGAACACAGCTACACAGGACCAGGAGGGACCGATATCCCCGTGTCAAAATCGATACGAGACCTGGGCATAGACATGAGCGATGATGCATCTTTTTCTTCACACATCATGAAAGTGGCGACAATGTGCAGACGACTCGCTGGCTGGATCTTGAGGACTTTCCGGACAAGAGATCCGGACACCATGTTGACACTGTGGAGGACTTTTGTCCTAAGCCGCCTGGACTACTGCTCCCAGTTGTGGTCACCCCATAGTGTCGGACTAACCACGGAGCTTGAGGCAATCCAGCGAAGCTACACCAAGAGGATTGCCAAGATGAGGGAGACAAGCTACTGGGAGAGGCTAAAGGAACTGAACCTCTACTCTTTGGAGCGAAGACGGGAGAGATACGCAGTGATCTACATGTGGAAAATCCTGGAGGGACTAGCACCAAACTTTGGCATTGGGAGCTGGACCAACCGTCGAACAGGACGTCACTGTGTGGTGCCAAAGGTCCCGTCTTCCACATCTAGAATAAGGAGCAGGTATTGCAATAGCCTGGGATTCAAGGGCCCTCAACTCTTCAACAGGCTGCCGAGGCATCTGGGAGACTTGCATGACGTGGAGGTGGATGTCTTTAAGAAACATCTCAACATCTTGTCCAGGATCCCGGATGAGCCCACAGCAAGACACGAGGGAAACCTAAGGGCAGCAGCAACAAACTCCCTCTTACACCAGTGGCCAACCTATACAGGCTGGAGATAAATGTGTAGCAACAAGGGCGGTGCCCCAGCATGGCCTCAGCCGGATGGCTGAAACAGGTAAAAGAGTACTGTTGAACTACATAATTCTGCTTTAAATATTATAAACCTAATTAGTATACACCTTAGAAATTAATATATAAACTATTTTTATTTTAGTTGACCTATAATTAATATTCTACTAATGTTGAACTACATAATTTGGCTTTCCTTCTTACAAATACCATTTCCTAAAACTGATACCATTAAGTAAACACATATATAGCTTTAACTTCAGGTTATGACTCTATGTTCCTTGAAACCTATATATTTACTATTTCCCACTAATAAATTTAATCCCCCCCCCCCAATAGTTATATGTTTATGTAAGCGTGGATGTGTGTATGTATATATAAATGTGTATGTATGTATGTGTGTATGTATGAGGGTGTAAAAATACATATGTATATATATATATATATATATATATGTATGTGTAGATATATTTATGTCTGTGTATATATGTGTATATGTGTGTGACTGTGTATATGTGTGTGTATGTCTATATATATGTATGTCTGTGTGTGTGTGTGTGTGATTGTATATGTACATGTGTATGTATGTATATATATATATAGGTATATATATATGTATGGATATATGTTTTACTTATTTTTATGCGTGTACATGCAAACAGGTCAATATGCGTGAAAGTAAGTATGTGTGTGTGTGTGTGTGTGTGTATGTACGTATCGAACGTATGGATGTGTAAGTGTGCGTGTGTATATAAGCATATATATTTTTGCGTTTCTTTTGTGAGACATGCGTGTCAGTGTATGTATGTACCCCCTTTTTTTGTCTTCTTTTCTTTAGTTTTTTCTTTCTAAAATTTTTTCTTTCTAATTTATTGTTATATTTTTATAAATATATCGAGATTGATACTTTCCTTTAATTATTACACTCCCTTACCTCTTTTACTTCCGCATCTGGGTGTACGTGTGTGTAGGCGTGTTTATGTGCGCGCCTTCATATTCATATACTTATGATGTATCTATTCTGTCTGTAGATTACAGACATACAGATACATTTGCCCTAAATTTTAGATTTACACACACTTTTTCACTATACGTATACATATGAGCATACATATGCACATCTATGAGCGTATTTACATACATATACACACACCTAACTATATTTCTTGATGGATTTTTTTATATATTTCAATCTCTATTTTATTTGTCTATTCAAAACCTGTTCCCTAACAGACCTATTGTATTGAATCTTTGTTCTTATCAATAAACAAGCATCATTATTTCTGAAGACAGCCTATATATGTGAAGGTATGTATATTCCCTCTGATAGTTTGTATAATATTGTACATAGATCTATAGAATATGCATACCAATTCTAACACATATATGTCCTAGAAACGATCGTAAAATAATGAACTTTTTTTGTTTAATATAAGGAACTGTTTCTTTGTTTATTCATTATTTTTTTTTATAATTTATGTATATATATATATATATGTATATATATATATATATATGAATATATATATATATATATATGAATATATATGAATATATGAATATATATATGAATATATATATATATATGAATATATATATATATATGAATATATATATATATATATGAATATATATATATATATGAATATATATATATATGAATATATATATATATATATGAATATATATATATATATATATATATATATATATATATATATATATATATATAT
>OZ024755.1:40300034-40405034 GCA_964016885.1 Eledone cirrhosa
GTGCGCCTGGCCGACTGAACTCACTCGATATGCAAATTAGGCTGCTCAGCCGTTAATTTTCATAAGGAAAGTATATACTTTCGAACGTTCAACCATCTGGCAGAAGGGTATACGGTACTGACGATAGCTAACAAGCTTGAAACTAGTACATCGTTCCTGTGTCAGTGTTGAACAAAAAGGTGACGTGGTTGCCTTAACACCGTACGGCATAAATCAGGCTGTCCGTTTGTTTACAAACGAACAAAGCGAATGTTATAATAAATATTCGCTAAACTGATACGGACATATATATATGTGTGCCTGCATGTATGTATATATATATATATACATGCTACTGTACGTCTGTATACATATATGTATGCACGTATACATACATACTTACATATATATATATATATATATATATATATATATATATATATATATATATATATATATGGAAAAGAATGAAACGAAATTTCATTTCTCACTCTTAGTACGGCTGATACTTAAGTGTAAGTATGTATACGTACATATATATATGTATACAGACGTACAGTAGTATGTATATATATACATACATGCACACATATATATATGTACGTATGGGTTTACCGAACATTTATTATAATGTTCGGTTTGTTTGTAAACAAACAGCCCGAATTACGCCGTACAGTGTTTAGACAACCATCGTCGCCTTTTTGTTCAACACTGACACAGGAACGATGTACTAGTTTCAAGCTTATTAGCTATCGTCAGCATCGTATACCTTCCTGTCAGATGATTGAACGTCTGAAAGTATATACTTTTCTCATGCATATTAACGGCTGAGTAGCCTAATGTGCAAATCGAGTGAGTTATCTGCTGTTAGTCGGGGTTAGTTGGAGATGCAAGACATGACAGCGATAATGAGGGACAGAGACAGCTGAGATCCATGGACGAGTTCTCTCCAGCTGTCTCTGTCCCTGATTATCGCTGCCATGTCCTGCGTCTCCAATAGACCAGTGTCTGTCCTTAGGACATCAACATACCTTGGACTTCCACTTCCAGTGCGTCTATGTAGGGGTTCCCACAGGAGCACTGAGTGCAATGTCAACTCTGGATGCCGGTGAGCATGTCCAGCTAACCTCACTCTCCACTGTGTCACTTTTGAGCTGACTTTTAGGAGGCTCCCATACAGCTCTGACTTTTTCATCCTCAGTGTATACTGATTAATGTTGCTATTCCATTCATGCTTTCTATTTAATTTTGGTTTGAGTTCATTTATGTTTATTGACTCTGTGATTTGTCTAAATATTGACGTAATGTTTAAAGAAATCACAGAGGCAATAAACATAAATGAACTCCAACCAAAATTAAATAGAAAGCATTAATGGAATAGCAACATCACAACATACAATTAAGGACAAAATGAAAACACACACACACATAGAACAAACAACCAACCAGTAACATGTAAATAAACAAATAAATAAACAAATATAAACACACACAGACACCCGGATGTAACACATGCGCAAACTAAGCACACAACACACACAAAAACAAGATGGCGTAGGACAGAACAAAGGAGAGGCACAAAAACAAAGAAAACAATCCCCAGTCACTGAAGAGGTCACATAATATGTGACGAAAGAACTTTGACAATATATGAACAATCGTCTGGTTGTGGAACCAACCAACCAACCGGAAATTTATAAATTCCTAAATTTATAAATTTAATTTATAATAAATTGAAGTGAAAGCAACTGGTGCGTGTGTTTCTTATTGGCAACATGACTCTCCCAAAGTATAACAATATCGGTTTCAACACACGTTTTCAGATAAAGAATCTTGCTAAACAAATTCAGAAACGAAATATATATATATATATTAATAAGAGGAATTCCAACTTTGTCTGATTTACTCGTTTTATTTACAATCCTTTAAAATATATATAATATGGTATTATAATGAAATAGTATGATAGAATATTAAATTCTAAGTGTTAATTGAACAAGTACTTTCATTCTTTCGCAATCTTCAGGTTCATGATATGTGGTGACAGTCGAGTTTGCAATTTTCAACAGTTGAAAATTGCAAACTCGACTGTCACCACATATCATGAACCTGAAGATTGCGAAAGCATGGAAGTACTTGTTCAATTAACACTTAGAATTTAATATTCTATCATACTATTTCATTATAATACCATATTATATATATTTTAAAGGATTGTAAATAAAACGAGTAAATCAGACAAAGTTGGAATTCCTCTTATTAATATAATCTTCTATACACAATCATACACACCCGTGTATATTTACCTATCTATATCTATATCTATATCTATATATATATATATATATATATATATATATATATATATAATGAAGGAAATGTGATAAGGAACCAACCAGATGGAACATAACGCACCAAAGTACTCAATACTTAGGGTAGTAGAGTGGGTAATAGGAACGAGTAGGACCCCGACGGCTGAGCTCAAGCCGTTTCGACGAATTAGCCGTCAAAACGGCTTGAGCTCAGCCGTCGGGGTCCTACTCGTTCCTATATATATATATATATATATATATATATATATATATATATATATATATATATATGTGTAATTTCATTTCCATAAACGTATATTGATGCTTATATCTCTCTATATATATATGCGTGTGTGTGTATCTTTACATGTATATGAATATACATATGCACATACGTGGTATGTGTGTTTATGTCTATTAATATATGCATGCATATATATATATATATATATATATATATAGTTTTAATATAGATGAGATTCTACAGGACTAGAACTGTTTCATTCTTTAGAAATCACCAGCTGATGATTTCTAAAGAATGAAACAGTTCTAGTCCTGTAGAATCTCATCTATATTAAAACTTTTATACTCTGCAATGTATTGAGTACCTTACTTACTGTGGTTACCTCCGATTCAACCCGGAATAACGTACGTATATATATATATATTTCTTTCTTCTCATGTTTTTTATATATATTTACCTCGGCTGCGTTTGTCTGTTTCTCTCTTACTGCTTCCCCGGTCTTTCTGTTTCTCTCACCTTCTTTCGCCCCTCTGTCAGTTACACTTTCTCTCGACTGACCGCTTCCTCGCACTTCCACTCACTCACTCTCTGTTTCTCCCCTTCTCACTTCCTCCCGTTTGGCCTGTGTGGGTTCTCTTCTCGCTCACATCTCACTCACGTCGGACGGTCTGTATCTCGCTCGATCGCTCATGAAATCCACCCAGCTTAAGCTGACCGGATAACCATGTTCCTTGTTTTTTCCTATCTTTGCGTTGTTAGCAATCCTTCTTGTTTGTTTACTTGTCTCGCCCGCTTTACGCGATTTACTTGTCCCAATAGCTTTATTTAGCTATTGCTCGCACCAACTGGAGGTATATGCTTTTTAAAGCGATGAAATACCAATGAAGGTTGGAAAATCACTGACGAAGGACTATTTTTATCATATGTAACCCATGTGCAACCACGCAGTATTCTTTCTTCTCATGTTTTATATATATATATATATATATGTGTGTGTGTGTGTGTGTGTGTGTGTGTGTGTGTGTGTGTGTGTGTGTGTGTGTGTATGGATAATTCCTAGAAAACATACAACGTGATTGTTACTGACAGCAGTAAAATACCTGTAATAGGAGTTTTAATTAAATTCTGTATTGACCAACTTGCATACCTATTTAAGATTTATAACTGTTAAATATTTAGAAATTAAATTATTTAACTTTTAGCGTTAACAATTCAAGTGTACACACACACACATACATACACACACATACACATACATACACACACACATATATACATACACACACATACACACACATACATACACACACATACACATACATACACACACACATATATACATACACACACATACATACACATGCACACACACGCATACACATACACATACCCGCGTACATTCACACACATGCGCACGTACATACACACACACTCACAGATACACATATTACTATGGGTGTTTCTTTGTGTGTGAACGCGCTTGTGTACAGATACATTTCTTTATTAGCCACAAGGGCACAAAAGACGGGGACAAATACAAATGGGGAGTTTACATACAGGTATATGAAAATAAAACTATTAATAAAATAACAAATAACAATTGAAATCCCCAAAATTGGGGAGGCGTTACAAAAGGATTGTACACACCCCGAAAAAATGTACAACCCTCATCTCCAGGAGCACCAAGAGTGAGTACTCCCTTCTTCTCTTCCTCTTTTTCCTCAACCTACAGGCTTATGTAGAGAGAAGGCCGAACCACTCGGGCCATCTTTGCCACATTCACCCACCTTTTATCAAATTTGCTGGGGTACAGCACCTCTCTCTCCCTCCTGATTCTTCTTCCAAAATGATATTTGAAAAAACGAATCAGTTGCTCGCCGGAGAGAAAGGTGTCTGACCTCAGCCCTTTTAACCTCGTCCACCATATAACCTCTTTCACCATAGCCAAAACACATAGAAATATCACCTCTCCCTCGTTTTTGAAGGAGGGTGGCGGTTTGATCATGACAATGGACTTGGTGGTCAACTGGATTGGTCCCACGCGCGAAAATAGTCGTTCTACATAGCCCCACAGGTCGGTAACGCCCGGGCAGTGTACAAATGCATGCGCGACGGTTTCCTCGTCGCGGACGCATCTCGGACAGATCTTTTTCGAAGGGTCCCTGCCCGGGCGCCCGTGTCTGTAGAGCTTGACTCGAACTGGTAGAGCTCCTCGGTAGCACTGCCAGGCCATGAACTTTTGGAAGTTGTCCATTGGTCCTGGGCGGAAGGTCCTACCGAACAGACTGGCTAGTTCGCCCTCCTCTACGCCTAGAGTTTCTCCGAGCGCGTCGTCGCACTTGCTGCGGGCCAACCCTCTATAGAATGTCGAAGTGTAGTCTCCACTGATCGCCGGGTTCGTTTGCCAGAAGACTGTGAGCACCTGAGCACATTCGATGTGCCAGTCGCCCATTTTCCTTGGTCTTTGCTTGACCCAGGACTGCAGGTCGGTCAGCGAGACGAGTTGTGGGAAGGTTCGCCTCACGAACGGGGCCCACACGGGTTGTCCGGTGAGGAATACGTGGTGGCAGCAGATGGATCTTCTCACCAAAGGAGTCCGTTTCTTTCAAATGAATTGGAAGAGTGCGCGCTCCATTTTGGTGAGCGTTTTGGCTGGACAAGGCACGACGGTCAAGCGGTAGTAGATGACGGACGCTATAAAAGTGTTCGCCATCTCCGCTCGACCTTTCAAGGATAGTTTGCACACGGCCCACTTCTGGGTGAGCGCAAACACCTTGGCCGTCACCTCGTTCCAGTTCTTCTCCACCTGGAGGTCCGGACCAAACCAGACCCCGAGCAGCTTTGCCGGTCCTTCCGTCCAGCGTCCGACGACGCCATTGGAAGGCATCGGTTTGCCTCTCCACGTTCCGAGTTGCAAACCGACGGATTTGTCCCGGTTCAGCTTCCTGTGAACCTTTCGTATTCCTCCAGTAAGTTGCGACATCTCTGATTTGCGAGGTGCTCGACACCATTACTGTCACGTCGTCAGCGTAGGCCGACGCCGCTTTCCGCAGTCCCGGTTCCAGAGGGATGCCCTGCATTAGCTCCAACTACCACAGTAGTGGCTTGAGAGTCAGTACGTACAGAAGGGAGGAGAGAGGGCATCCCTGTCGGATGGATCGCGTGATATGGAACGGCTCTGAGAGGTAACCGTTCACCTTGACCCTTGAGCAGATGTTGCTGCTGTGCATTGCAGCAATCCAGCCCCTGAACACGGATCCGAAGCCTGCTGCCTCGAGCACCGCATCCAGGTAACGATGGTCAACACTATCGAAAGCCTTAGACTGATCCAAATTGATCAGGGCCCCACCGAAGCCGGGTTTACACCCTACCCTCTTTATGATCTATCGCATTAGGTGGAGGTTGTGTACAGATAGATGAACAAACAGACAGAAAGGCAGGCATTCGGGCGAATGGAGGGATAGTGGGAGGGAGGGAGGGAAGCCGGGATAGATGAATGGATGGATAAATTGATGGATAGATATATTGCTTTGGTTGCCACAAGGGCGTACAAGAAATATCTACCTAGTTGATGTTGTGTAAAGTCCAATGAGAGAGTCGTGTATCTATGTTAGTAACCGACTCTCTCTGTATTGGTAAAAATGTATAAAATTATAAAACCAGAAGAACATACATACATACATACATACATACATACATACATACATACATACATACATACATACATACATACATACATACATACATACATACATACATACTTTCATGTGAGATATATGAACAAGCTCGACCGAATGGTCATCTGGATTTGCTTCAAACAATCTTCTATCATTGCACCAATGTTTGGTGTCAATAATATATTTTCTAAACAAAACGAGAGGAAGCGATGCTGCTTATTCGGTTTTAATGTCAAATTCGGATGGAATTGAGTTTATATTGCTATCAATAAAGATGGTGCAGCGAGTCTTCAGGGATCAAATTGAATTCATAATGTTATTCCACTGTAACTAAAAGATATTTAGCAATATATGGGAGGGTTTATTGCGACTAAGGATTCATTATCAAATATATGGCGCTGGAACAGAGCCATGAAAAGCCTGCTCTGAACTATGAAATTGTGTCTTGCATTAATGTTTAAATATGTTGTTGAGTTAACTACTTTGATCAGCGTAAACGGTAAACAAACGCCGAAATGCAAACAGCAAAGTGAAGTGTTTCGTAAGAATGGCAGGAAGAGGGCCATTAAACCTTTAATTAGAGTGGGGAAGCGGGACATATCGACATTAAAATGTGGTTGGAATGAGCAAGGGAATGTGGGACAAAAGTGGTATTAAAACGTTAATATTAGGCGAGGGGTGAAGTGGGACTGAGGCAATATCAAAACGTTGCTAGGAGGTGGGGTGACAAAAGCAACAATAAACCCGTATTGAATGTTCGACAACAAAAAACGAAGTCATTAATTCTAACTAAAGCATAAGTCAACAGTGAGCAATTTGTCTAAATTGTTCAACTTGACAGCATTGCTACATCAGAGCAAAAAAATAATAAAAGAGATTTATTATAGGAAACATGTTCTGTCAAACTTGAAGGTTAGCAGCTACTAATAAGATCGGACCCGGTTCAATCTGACCCATGCAGGTGAATATATATATATACATATATACACACGGACATATATATACACAGGCATATATATATATACACAAGCACATATATATACACAGGTACATATATATACACACACGCACATGTATATACACACTCTCTCTCTCACACACACACACACATATATATATATATATGTATATGATATATATATATGATATATGATATATATATATGATATATGATATATATATATATATATATATATATATATATATATATATATATATATATATATATATATAAGTTATCCCGGGTTCAATTGGGGGCAACCACAGTAAGTAAGGTACTCAATACATAGCAGAGTATAAATGTTTAATATAGAAATGCTTCTACAGGACTAGAACTGTTTCATTCGTGAGAAATCATCAGGAAGCTGACTCATCACGAATGAAACAGTTCTAGTCCTGTAGAAGCATTTCTATATTAAACATATTTAAATATATATATATATATATATATATATATATATATATATATATATATATATATATATATATATATATATATATATATATATATATATATATATATATATATATATATATATATAACAAAGGAATTGTGGTAAGGAACCAGATGGACCATAACGCACCAGAGTACTCAATACTTAGGGTAGTAGAGTGGGAAATAGGAAAAAGTATGACTCTGCCGTCGGGGGTCATACTTTTAAATATATATATATATATATATATATTTAAAATAACATATTAAAATAACAGATAACAGATTAAAGTTTTATATATATATATGTATATATATATATATATATATATATATATATATATATATATATATATATATATTAAAATAACAGATTAAAGTTTAATCACTGCTATCACCCTTAACGGGATCTTATATATATATATACTGTATATAAGTTATTCCATAGCAGAGTATAAATGTTTTAATATAGAAAAAGCTTCTACAGAACTAGAACTGTTTCATTCATGAGAAATCATCAGGGAGCTGGCTGTCCAAGTAAGTAGTGGTATTTATATCTTTTCTTTTCTGGTGGTAGGAGAGGGTGGGGATTGGGATGGGTGGAGTCGTTGATTGAAGGATTTAAAGAAAAGGGAGTTCATTAAAAGCTAATTCTTTCAAGCTATAGTATTAACAAAGGCAGAAAGAATACTGTAAATAAAATAAAATTAGAATACCAATCCTTCTAAGTGCTGGAATGATTCCCCTTATTGTGAAGTTTCTCTTCCAGGTGTCAACAAGCACATTCACATGTATATATATATATATATATAAATATATATATATATATATATACATACACACATAAATATATGTAGAAGAAAAGGAAGAAAGCACAAGCACGGACCTGAAAGAAAATGAGATACCCGCCGCCACAGTCAAGGAAGGCAGGCCGGGCAACTAACAAGCAAACGGTAAAGGTGAGAAGCGAAATCACCTTCCAAAGGAGAACCAAGCGGAGAGGGACCAGTGGACAACTGTCCAAAGGAAGAACAGAAAGCGCCGGGATACTGGGAGCAAGAAAACCCAGGTAACGTGCAAGATATTCAGGAACGGGACCTGCTGGCATGGAGAGACAGGGACAGGTTGCAGAATCGCTCACCCCAGGCCCCATGCGAACTATGCCCATCCTACTCGCACAACATGCCCCAGCCAAAACCCAAACAAGCTGCCCCAGAAGTCTGCTGATGTCGCGCGTGTCGCTCCATCAAGGAAAGGGCACTCATATGCCGACAAGATACAGATGGCAGCAGCAGAGCAAAAAAATGTTTAGTGGTGGCAGAGAAGATTGTGGGACAGCTGACCTGGCTGCATCGTTTTCAGAGCCAGGGTCACTCACACCAGCACTCGAGACCACCACAATTAAGGGACTCAGAGTGGCCGCCGCTGACACCAGACCAGGTGTCATACCGTCAGCCATTACTGGCACCCCAAAAGTCACACCAGTGCTGCTGCTGAATGTCAAAGGCCTGGTGAAACTCACTAACATGAGTAAAATGTCCTACCTGGGAGACTTAGCTAAAAGCAATCAAGCATTATGCATGGCACTAACCGAAACGCACCTGACAAGCAGTATAGCAGATGCAGAAATACATATACCAAAATATACTGTATTTCGTTCGGACAGCAAGAAGAGAACTCATGGTGGGGTTGCTCTGTATATCCGTGAAGATGTCACACCAATTGTACTGTTGACACATTCAAACTGAGTCTGTGACACACTGATAGTACATATGAAGCAACTAAAGACAGTAATATGTGTCACATATCGGCCGCCCGATGCCCCCAGTCATGAGGGTAAATTTGAGGATAGCCTCAGTAGGATAGAAGAGGTCCTTGACAAACTGAACCAGGGTTTCAACATTCTACTGCTAGGAGACTTCAGCCTGCCAAAGGTCAAATGGCCTGAGGGCCACCACCTCCCTGGAATGACGTCAATAGAACAGAGACAGACGGAATCCATGCTGGCCCTCACACACAGGATGTTCATGGAACAAGCAGTACTTCTCCCAACAAGAGGCGAGAATGTCCTAGACCTCTGTTTTACAAACACCGAAGTGCTCATCCACAATGTAAAAAGTGACACCCACAATTTTCTCGGATCATAACTTAGTAGAACTAATGATATGTGGTCCGAGTGAATCAGCAGAGACGCAACCACCAAGAAGCACCGAGACCTTATCCAGCCTTAACTTCTACAAGGCTAACTGGAAAAAGATCAAGAGAGAAATCCGGAAGCAAATATGGAGCAAAAACACCGCCACACAAGACACCAACACACAATCTCAAAACTTCATGACAACGATACACACTATAGGCCAAGGGTTTGTCCCGGAGAAAAAGGCCAACAGATACAAAAGTCTTATTCCCAGAGATAGGAGATTCCTTATGAGACGAAAAACCAAGCTGTCAAACCAGTTGAATGCACAACAAGAAAACAAAAACAAGAAGGAATCCTATTTGAAACGGGCACTACTTGGTACCGAGATTGCACTCAAACTTTCCCATGAAAATGAGAGGGAAGAAAGAGAACAGGGCCATAGAAAACATTAAAAGAAACCCTAAGGCCTTCTTTAAATTTACAAAAGAAACTGCATCGGTACACTGCAAGATTGGGACACTCTTCCACATGGACGGTTCATTAACCGAAAACCCCCAAGAGATATGTGAAATACTGAACGAATAGTACAAAAGTGTATTCACATGTCCACTGAGGCACATGCAAATAACGAAGCCAGAGGAGTTCTTTGATGCCACAACACTACATCAAGAAATGGCAACCATCAACCACATAGACATAACGGAGGAGGATGTGGTGTACGCCATTGATGAAATTAGAACAGACTCGGCTGCTGGACCTGATGGATTCCCAGCAGTTCTCTTAAAAAGATGTAAGCGGGCCTTAGCAACTCCACTGAAGATGCTCTTCAGAAGCTCCTTGCCTAGCGGTGTACTACCCAGGGAACTGAAAGAAGGCACAATATGACCGCCTGACTAGCACGCAACATGGCTTCTGCCCAGGAAGAAGCTGCCTTACACAGCTGCTACATCACTACCACTGTACTGAAACAACTGCTAGACAGCTCACATGTGGACGTGATATATCTTGACTTTGCGAAGGCATTTGACAAGGTCGACCACGGAATGATATGTCACAAACTATACGGACTCGGTATAATTGGAAAAGTAGGTGGCTGCATGACTTCTTAAAGGACATAAGCCAGACAGTCGAAGCAATCGGGGCCCTCTCAAAGGAAACATCAATAACAAGTGGGGTGCCCCAAGGTACCATCCTGGGATCACTACTGTTTTGGGTGGCTCTTCCAGACATGCCCCCTGTAGTACATACAACAACATCCCTCACTAGATATGCTGATAACACTAAGGTAGCACAGGCAATCAAAAACCCGGCTGGCGCTGCCCTTTTACAACAAGATCTAGATGCCATATACAAATGGGCGGAAGAAAACAACATGCAGTTTAATGCTGGCAAATTCCAAGCCCTATAATACAAACCTGCAAACACAAATACAGTACAACACAGTTACGCAGGACCAGGAGGGACCGATATACCCGTGTAAAAATCGATATGAGACCTGGGTATAGACATGGGTGATGATGCATCTTTTTCCTCACACATCATGAAAGTGGCGACAATGTGGGGACGACTCGCTGGCTTGAGACACCATGTTGGACCATGTTGACATTTGTCCTAAGCTCCCAGTTGTGGTCACCCTATAGTGTCAAACTAAACACGGAGCTTGAGGCAATCCAGCGAAGCTACACCAAGAGGATTGCCACGATGAAGGAGTTAAGCGACTGGGAGAGGCTAAAAGAACTGAACCTCTACTCCTTGGAACGAAGACGGGAGAGATACGCAGTGATCGACATGTGGAAAATCCTGGAGAGACTAGCACCAAACTTTGGCATTGGGAGCTGGATTAACCGTCGAACAGAACGTTGCTGTGTAGTGCCAAAGGTCCCATATTCCACATCTAGAATAAGGAGCAGATATTGCAATAGCCTGAAGTTCAAGGGCCCTCAATTCTTCAAGCTGACGAGGGACCTGAGAGATCTGAATGGTGTGGATGTGGATGTCTTCAAGAAACATCTCGACACCTGGCTCTCCACGATCCCTGATGAGCCCACAGCAAGGCACGAGGGAAACCTAAGGGCAGCAGCACCGAACTCCCTCTTACACCAGTGGGCAACCAATACAGGCTGGAGATAAAATGTGTAGCAACAAGGGCCGTGCCCCAGCTTGGCCTCAGCCGATTAGAGTTTACACTCAAGGGGCCATTTACAATTATTTAGCTCTAAGAAAGAAGCATTTAAGTGTTTATCATATATATATATATATATATAAATCAGGAAAGAAGAGTGACACGGTTTGCTATACAAAAAAGGTTTTTAATCTCATTGCTGACAATTGTTTCTCTGAACTGGTAGGTCTAGAGATCGCTATCCGCTTATTTTCGCGTCACTCGATCGCCAATACAAAATTATAACCAGTCAGTTCATCGGAGCTTGTGAGAATGAAGCGTTGATATCATCCACTACCCAGAGTACCATAACTGGACTACACCTAAGTGGACTGTATATAACTATTATTTGTTACCCCGTATATATATATATATATATATTTTCTTTTTTTTATTTCAGAGTCAGGCATGATCTCCATATCGATCGTGCTTCGAGCTGATCGCCCGAGAATCATTTGTAATATGTCCACTAAATTCCTTTCGTCGCAACACTGATTCTCTTTTTTCTGTGATATATATATATATATATATATATATATATATATATGTGTGTAACTACATATATATATATACATATATATATATATATATATATATATACATATATATATATAACTACATATATATACATATATATATATATATATACATATATATATATACATATATATATATATATACATATATATATAACTACATATATATACATATATATATATATATACATATATATATATACATATATATATATATATACATATATATATATATACATATATATATATAACTACATATATATATACATATATATATATAACTACATATATATATATATAACTATATATATATATACATATATATATATATATATATACATATATATATATAACTACATATATATATACATATATATATATAACTACATATATATATACATATATATATATAACTACATATATATATACATATATATATATATATACACATATATGGTGGCTGCCAACTCGTTTTCGAGTACGGCCACTACTTTATATCCATGTAGGAGAACCCCTGCCGATGCGCTGAACAAGAGTGACATTTTAGTCCAGCCAGCGACTTGAAAACTCTGGTACAAACACTACACTTGTGACAATTACTGACACATAATGTAGGGTCCATGGTACCATGTGACGACAAGTGCAGAGAGATCTCCAGATATAAAGCAATGCCTGTGCCGTAAAGCTTTTATAATGAGCAAAGGCACTGCACAAAGCCAGTCCCACTCTCTTAACCAAGATGATATTTACCAAATAGAAGAACAAGTCAACATCATTGGATACCATAAGGGTTGCAGGTGTTATATCAGAGTTTTCCTTCTCCTAGAATTCTGCCTTGACAAAGGCTAAGGGGTCATCTCTCCCGGTGATTTTGGATGGCCATTGACTCTTAAGAGCTCCTTTGCCCTTTGACAGGTTTTGTTTTTAGTCCTGCAGGGTGTCCAAAGTCACCCTCCTCACCAAGAAACCTTGGTGGGGTTGCCAGTTTAGTCGCCAACGACCCGACCATGAGACAGGTTGTACTGGGATACATGTTACCAGTAGCACCAACTGGTGACCTGACACATATATATACATATATATACACACATATATAAATTACACAATTATCATAGTTATGTTCAAATCATTTAATTGCTGACAATCGTTTCTTTCAAACTTTCGTCTGAAGTAATCGGAGCATTAGCAATGTTTGTACATATAATTAACCTCCGATTCAACTGAACAATCATATAGATACATATATATTTATGTTGTGAACAACAGTTCCGTATTTACAGGGTGTAATGGATGCGACATATATTATACGAGAATAGTACAATAATTAAAATTAAAATTAAAAGCACAGAGTGGAATACATGCGTCAGATAATACAAGAGAATAGTCTAATAATTAAAGAGGCATTGAGAAAGAATGAGGACATACACACACACACACACCACACACCACACACCACACCACACCACACCACACACACACACGGTTGTATGTATCTATACTTGTAACACACTCCCTTATGGTAGAGTCAAAATTTGGCCGAATCGAACTACTTTTTCTAGTAGCACGTAGTCTGCCAATGCCCACCTTACTACCATCTTTCTGGACTGAGATAGTCTCCTAATGATTTAGGATTTCTCGCGATATTCCATTTGGAGTACTGTTATTTTCTCAATGAAACTGCAGTAGGGATATTACAGTAAGTAAAGAGTCTTTTCTTACCTTGTTTGCTTTTCACAGATTATGATTAGATTAAGATCTGAATGGGTTGATATTTGTTAATTCTTTCATAAAGCAAAACCTAGTATCGGTTGGACGTCGTTGTTCTTATCTATACTTGTGTAGAGATATATGTACTTCTTCATTTAATTTGTATATATATATATATATTTGTTTTTTCCTATCTTTGCGTTGCTATCAATCCTTCTTGTTTATTTACTTGTCTCGCCCGTTTAACGCGATTTACTTGTCCCAATAGCTTTATTTAGCTATTGCTCGCACCAACTGGAGGTATATGATTTTTAAAGCGATCAAATACCAATGAAGGTTGGAAACTCACTGACGAAGGACTATTTTTATCATATGTAACCACGCAGTATTCTTTCTACTCATGTTTTATATATATATATATATATACAAAATTAAGATAAATTAAATGAATTTAATCTAAATCAAAATTATGGGTGTCATGACAGAAAGACATGCGCCATACCATCCGGAAAATAAGCTCCAAGATTCTTCCTTGTTGAAAATCCAAAATCTCCACTTCCGTGGTTTACCATCTGATTAATTGGTGAAATATATTTCTTTAATGGAATATATAGAGGGAAGATTAATCATATTATAAGGTATCTATTTTTGAAGTTCTGGTCAACTTTATTTAGTTAGCTACCTAGCTATGTGTGGCTACACACTTGTAAAAATTATCTCCTGTGATTATTCATGTTTATATATATGTTAATCACTTTCTAGTTATTATATATATATATATATATATATAAGTGAAAGGTATAGAAATTGTTTTAGCGAGAAGCTAACAGTATTCCATAACATATATGCGACTATGTCGTCAAGATGGGAAAACTAGTTAACGTAAGATGTAGGAAAAATATTTCAAACTCATCTCAAAAGAGAATCAGGATACAAATTCATCCACAGAATTTAGTGAAATCCAGGGAAAAATCAATAGACCCTTAATATATATATATATATATATATATATAAAACCATCTTCAGATTTTGGTCTGCATAATTATCGTTATTATATATGATCTGAGTTCAAATCCCGCCAACTTTGTCTTTCATCCTTTCGGGGCCGATAAAATTAAGTACCAGTAATGCACTGGGATAATTGTTGACCTTGTGCCAAACGTAGAAATAATTATCTATCTATATATATATATATATATATATATATATATATATATATATATATATATATAGTAGGTAAAGTCAATTTTTTAAAATTTATTTTGAAACTTTTTCATTATTTGCTAAACCTTGTTTATATATGTTCTGGCTCGTTAATTTATTAACCTGCCATTGAACCACATTGGCATTTGGTTGGACAATACATGCGTCCCTTAGCGCCTTGTGCGTGAAGGAACACATATCCTATTATTACTATTCTCCTCTATTGTTGAGAAAAAATTTGGTCGTTCCGACTGCTGCTAGTGATAGTGGCGGCCGGTTTGACCTACCTCCCTCTGCCTCTATCTTTACTTCGGCCCTTGAAAAAATTGATTCCACTTCATTCACTCTCATCTCGGGAACAGTTTTGGATAGCGCTAGTTCGTAATTTAAATTCAAGAATTTTATATTCATCGAATGAAAAGAACCTTCTGACGAGAGTCTTTCTTTGAAACGAAGGCCGTATGGTCTCCGTTTATTTTTGGGATTCGAAACCAATCGGTAAAGGTAACTATAGTAGGTAAAATCAATTTTTTTAAATTTATTTTGAAATTTTTCATTATTTGCTAAACCTTGTTTATATATATATAAAATAGCTAATTTGCTAAACCTTGTTTATATACAATAAAATAGCTCCAGGAAAGGAATCTTTCCGAGCCGTGTAATACAATTGAATTTATGAGAGGGATGAACACCGATACAAGTATACATGTGTTCGATTGCAAATGACCAAGTTAGCTAGGTTGAAAAATACTAATTTAAAACAATATGGTTTGCCTGTCTCGATTTAAAGTAATAATTCAATAAAAATAACAAATACCCGGACATATCTAAATCTATTTCGCAACAATTATTAAGTGAAAGTCACCATTCCTGTGCTCTAAATTAGTATTTTCAACCTAGCTAACTTGGTCATTTGCAATTCGAACACATGTATACATGTATCGGTGTTCATCGCTTTCATATATTCAATTATAAACTTGTTATCAGTATGGCCACAGTCTAATGACTGTTACCAGTAACATAAAAGTGCCCCAATATGGCCACAGTCTAATGACTGACACCAGTAACATAACAATACCCCAGCATGGCCACAGTCTAATGACTGACACCAGTAACATAACAATACCCCAGCATGGCCACAGTCTAATGACTGACACCAGTAACATAACAGTGCCCAAGTATAGCCACAGTCTAATGACTGACACCAGTAACAGAACAATGCCCCAGTATGGCCACATTCTAATGACTGACACCAATAACATATCAGTGCCCCAGTATGCACACAGTCTAATGACTGACACCAGTAACATAACAGTACCCCAGTGTGGCGAGAGTCTAATGACTGAAACCAGTAACAAAACAGTGCCCCAGTATGGCCACAGTCTAATGACTGCAACCAGTAAAAGAACAGTGCGCCAGTATGTCCACAGTCTAATGACTGCCACCAGTAACAGAACAGTGCCCCAGTATGGCCACAGCCTAATGACTGCCACCAGTAACAGAACAGTGCCCCAGCATGGCCACAGTCTAATGACTGACACCAGTAACATAACAGTGCCCCAGTATGGTCACAGTCTAATGACTGACACCAGTAACATAACAGTGCCCCAGCATGGCTACAGTCTAATGACTGACACCAGTAACATAACAGTGCCCCAGCATGGCCACAGTCTAATGACTGACACCACTAACATAACAGTGCCCCAGTATGGCCACAGTCTAATGACTGCCACCAGTAACAGAACAGTGCCCCAGTATGACCACAGTCTAATAACTGACACCAGTAACATAACAGTGCCCCAGCATGTATACAGTCTAATGACTGACACCAGTAACAGAACAGTGGCCCAGTATGGCCACAGTCTAATGACTGAAACCAGTAACATAACAGTGCCCAAGCATGGCCACAGTCTAATGACTGACACCAGTAACATAACAGTGCCCCAGCATGGCAAAAGTCTAATGAATGCCACAAGTAACAGAACAGTACCCCAGTATGGCCACAGTCTAATGACTTCCACCAGTAACATAACAGTGCCCCAGCATGGCAACAGTCTAATGACTGACACCAGTAACATAACAATACCCCAGTATGGTCACAGTCTAATGACTGCCACCAGTAACATAACAGTGTCCCAGCATGGCCACAGTCTAATGACTAACACCAGTAACAGAACAGTACCCCAGTATGGCCACAGTCTAATGACTGCCACCAGTAACATAACTGTGCCCCAGTATGGCCACAGTCTAATGACTGACATCAGTAACATGACAGTACCCCAGTATGGCCACAGTCTAATGACTGACACCGGTAACAGAACAGTGCCCCAGTATGGCTACAGTCTAATGAGTGCCACCAGTAACATAACAGTGCCCCAGCATGGCCACAGTCTAATGACTAACACCAGTAACAGAACAGTACCCCAGCATGGCCACAGTCTAATGACTGACATCAACAAAAGAACAATGCCCCAGCATGGCAACAGTCTAAAGACTGACACCAGGAACATAACAGTACCCCAGTATGGCCACATTCTCATGACTGACACCAGTAACATAACGGTGCCCCAGTATGGCTACAGTCTAATCACTGACACCAGTAACATTACAGTACCCCAGCATGGCCGCAATCTAATGAGTGCCACCAATAACAGAACAATGCCCCAGTATGGCCACAGTCTAATAACTGACGCCAGTAACATAACAATACCCTAGCATGGCCACAGTCTAATGAGTGACACCAGTAACATAACAGTGCACCAGCATGACCACAGTCTAATGACTGACACCAGTAACATAAGAGTACCCCAGCATGGCCACTGTCGAATGACTGTCACCAGTAACATAACAGTGCCCCAGTATGGCCACAGTCTAATGACTGACACCGGTAACATAACAGTGCCCCAGTGTGGCCACAGTCTAACGACTGACACCAGTAACATAACACTGCCCCAGTATGGCTACAGTCTAATGACTGCCACCAGTAACATAACAGTGTCCCAGCATGGCCACAGTCTAATGACTAACACCAGTAAGTGAACAGTACCCCAGCATGGCCACAGTCTAATGACTGACATCAACAAAAGAACAATGCCCCAGCATGGCCACAGTCTAATGACTGACACCAGTAACATAACAATACCCCAGTATGGTCACAGTCTAATGATTGCCCCCAGTAACAGAACAGTGCCCCAGTATGGCCACAGTCTAATGACTGACACCAGTAACATGACAGTACCCCAGTATGGCCACAGTCTAATGACTGACACCGGTAACAGAACAGTGCCCCAGTATGGCCAAGGTCTAAAGACTGACACCAGGAACATAACAGTACCCCAGTATGGCCACATTCTCATGACTGACACCAGTAACATAACAGTGCCCCAGTATGGCTACAGTCTAATCACTGACACCAGTAACATTACAGTACCCCAGCATGGCCGCAATCTAATGAGTGCCACCAATAACAGAACAATGCCCCAGTATGGCCACTGTGGAATGACTGACACCAGTAACATAACAATACCCTAGCATGGCCACAGTCTAATGAGTGACACCAGTAACATAACAGTGCCCCAGCATGACCACAGTCTAATGACTGACACCAGTAACATAAGAGTACCCCAGCATGCCCACTGTCTAATGACTGTCACCAGTAACATAACAGTGCCCCAGTATGGCCACAGTCTAATGACTGACACCAGTAACATAACAGTGCCCCAGTATGGCCACAGTCTAATGACTGACACCAGTAACATAACAGTGCCCCAGTATGGCCACAGTCTAATGGCTGCCACCAATAACAGAACAATGCCACAGTATGACCACAGTCTAATAACTGACACCAGTAACATAACAGTGCCCCAGTATAGCCACAGTCTAATGACAGACACCAGTAACATAACAGTACCCCAGCATGGCCACAGTCTAATGACTGACACCAATAACAGAACAATGCCCCAGTATGGCCACATTCCAATGACTGACACCAGAAACATAACAGTACCCCGGTATGGCCACATTCTAATGACTGACACCAGTAACATAACAGTGCCCCAGTATTGCCACAGTCTAATGACTGACACCAGTAACATAACAGTACACCAGTATGGCCACAGTCTAATGATTGACACAAGTAACATAACAATACCCCAGTGTGGCCACAATCTAATGACTGACACCAGTAACATAACAATACCCCAGCATGGCCACAGTCTAATGACTCACACCAGTAACATAACAGTGCCCCAGTATGGCCACAGTCTAATGACTGCCACCGGTAACATAACTGTGCCCCAGCATGGCCACAGTCTAATGACTGACACCAGTAACATAACAATACCACAGTATGGCCACAGTCTAATGACTGACACCAGTAACATAACAGTGCCCCAGTATAGCCACAGTCTAATGACTGACACCAGTAACAGAACAATGCTCCAGTATGGCCACATTCTAATGACTGACACCAATAACATATCAGTGGCCCAGTATGCACACAGTCTAATGACTGACACCAGTAACATAACAGTACCCCAGTGTGGCGAGAGTCTAATGACTGATACCAGTAACAAAACAGTGCCCCAGTATGGCCACAGTCTAATGACTGCAACCAGTAAAAGAACAGTGTGCCAGTATGTCCACAGTCTAATGACAGCCACCAGTAACAGAACAGTGCCCCAGTATGGCCACAGCTTAATGACTGCCACCAGTAACAGAACAGTGCCCCAGCATGGCCACAGTCTAATGACTGACACCAGTAACATAACAGTGCCCCAGTATGGCCACAGTCTAATGACTGACACCAGTAACATAACAGTGCCCCAATATGGCCACAGTCTAATGACTGACACCAGTAACATCAGAGTACCCCACTATGGCCACAGTCTAATGACTGACACCAGTAACAAAACAGTGCCCCAGCATGGCCACAGTCTAATGACTGACACCAGTAACATAACAGTGCCCCAGCATGACCACAGTCTAATGACTGACACCAGTAACATAACAGTGCCCCAGTATGGCCACAGTCTAATGACTGACACCACTAACATAACAATGACCCAGTATGGCCACAGTCTAATGACTGCCACCAGTAACACAACAGTGCACCAGTATGACCACAGTCTAATAACTGACACCAGTAACATAACAGTGCCCCAGCATGTCTACAGTCTAATGACTGACACCAGTAACATAACAGTGCCCCAGCATGGCCACAGTCTAATGACTGACACCAGTAACATAACAGTGCCCCAGCATGGCAAAAGTCTAATGACTGCCACAAGTAACAGAACAGTGCCCCAGTATGGCTACAGTCTAATGACTGCCACCAGTATCATAACAGTGCCCCAGCATGGCCACAGTCTAGTGAATGACACCAGTAACATAACAATATCCCAGTATGGTCACAGTCTAATGACTGCCACCAGTAACAGAACAGTGCCCCAGTATGGCTACAGTCTAATGACTGCCAACAGTGACATAACAGTGCCCCAGCATGCCCACAGTCTAATGACTAACACCAGTAACAGAACAGTACCCCAGCATGGCCACAGTCTAATGACTGACATCAACAAAAGAACAATGCACCAGCATGGCTATAGTCTAATGACTGACAGCAGTAACATAACAGTGCCCCAGTATGGCCACAGTCTAATGACTGACACCAGTAACATGACAGTACCCCAGTATGGCCACAGTCTAATGACTGACACCAGTAACAGAACAGTACCCCAGTATAGCCAAAGTCTACAGACTGACACCACGAACATAACAGTACCCCAGTATGGCCACATTCTCATGACTGACACCAGTAACATAACATGCCCCAGTATCGCTACAGTCTAATCACTGACACCAGTAACATTACAGTACCCCAGCATGGCCGCAATCTAATGAGTGGCACCAATAACAGAACAATGCCCCAGTATGGCCACTGTCTAATGACTGACACCAGTAACATAACAGTGCCCCAGTATGGCCACAGTCTAATTACTGACACCAGTAACATAACAATGCCCCAGCATGGCCACAGTCTAATGAGTGACACCAGTAACATAACAGTGCCCCAGCATGACCACAGTCTAATGACTGACACCAGTAACAGAACAATGCCCCAGTATGGGCACAGTCTAATGACTGACACCAGTAACATAACAGTGCCCCAGCATGGCCACAGTCTAATGACTGACACCAGTAACATGACAGTGCCCCAGTATGGCCACAGTCTAATGACTGACACCAGTAACAGAACAGTGCGACAGCATGGCAACAGTCTAATGACTGACAACAGTAACATAAGAGTACCCCAGCATGGCCACTGTCTAATGACTGTCACCACTATATTAACAGTGCCCCAGCATGGCCACAGTCTAATGACTGACACCAGTAACATAAGAGTACCCCAGCATGGCCACTGTCTAATGACTGTCACCACTATCATAACAGTGCCCCAGTATGGCCACAGTCTAATGACTGACACCAGTAATATAACAGTGCCCCAGTATGGCCACAGTCTATTGACTGACACCAGTAACATAACAGTGCCCCAGTATGGCCACAGTCTAATGGCTGCCACCAATAACAGAACAATGCCCCAGTATGGCCACAGTCTAATGACTGACACCAGTAACAGAACAATGCCCCAGTATGGCCACAGTCTAATGACTGACACCAGTAACATTACAGTACCCCAGCATGGCCACAGTCTAATGACTGACACCAATAACAGGACAATGCCCTGGTATGGCCACAGTCTAATGACTGACACCGGTAACATAACAGTACCCCAGCATGGCCACAGTCTAATGACTGTCACCTGTAACATAACAGTACCCCCCAGCATGGCTACAGTCTAATGACTGACACCAATAACAGGACAGTGCCCTGGTATGGCCACAGTCTCATGACTAAAACCAGTAACAGAACAGTGCCCCAGTATGGCCACAGTCTCATGACTAAAACCAGTAACAGATCAGTGCCCCAATATGGCCACAGTCTAATGACTGACACCAGTAGCATAACAGTGCCCCAGTATGGACAGATTCCAATGACTGACACCAGTAACATAACAGTGCTGCAGTATGGCCAGAGTCTAATGACTGACACCAGTAACATAACAGTGCCCCAGCATGGCCACAGTCTAATGACTAACACCAGTAACAGAACAGTACCCCAGCATGGCCACAGTCTAATGACTGACATCAACAAAAGAACAATGCCCCAGCATGGCCACAGTCTAATGACTGACACCAGGAACATAACAATACCCCAGTATGGTCACAGTCTAATGACTGCCACCAGTAACATAACAGTGCCCCAGTATGGCCACAGTCTAATGACTGACACCAGTAACATGACAGTACCCCAGTATGGCCACAGTCTAATGACTGACACCGGTAACAGAACAGTGCCCCAGCATGGCTACAATCTAATGAGTGCCACCAATAACAGAACAATGCCCCAGTATGGGCACTGTCTAATGACTGACACCAGGAACATAACAGTGCTCCAGTATGGCCACAGTCTAATTACTGACGCCAGTAACATAACAGTGCCCCAGTATGGCCACAGTCTAATGACTGCCACCAGTAACATAACAGTGCCCCAGCATGACTACAGTCTAATGACTGACACCAGTAACAGAACAATGCCCCAGTATGGCCACAGTCTAATGACTGACACCAGTAACATAACAGTGCCCCAGCATGGTCACAGTCTAATGACTGTCACCAGTAACATAACAGTGCCCCAGTATGGCCACAGTCTAATGACTGTCACCAGTAACAGAACAGTGCCCCAGTATGGCCACAGTCTAATGACTGACACCAGTAACATAACAGTACCCCTGTCTGGCCACAGTCTAATGATTGACACCAGTAACATTACAATACCCCAGTGTGGCCACAGTCTAATGACTGACACAAGTAAAATAACAGTGTCCTATGATGGCCACAGTCTAATGACTGCCACCAGTAACATAACTGTGCCCCATTATGGCCACAGTCTAATGATTGACACCAGTAACATAACAGTGCCCCAGTATGGCCACAGTCTAATGACTGACACCAGTAACATAACAATACCACAGTATGGCCACAGTCTAATGACTGACACCAGAAACAGAACAGTGCCCCAGCATGGCCACAGTCTAATGACTGACACCAGTAACATAAGAGTACCCCAGCATGGCCACTGTCTAATGACTGTCACCAGTAACATAACAGTGCCCCAGTATGGCCACAGTCTAATGAATGACACCAGTAACATAACAGTGCTCCAGTATGGCCACAGTCTAATGACTGACACCTGTAACATAACAGTGCCCCAGTATGGCCACAGTCTAATGCCTGCAACTAATAACAGAACAATGCCACAGTATGGCCACAGTCTAATGACTGACACCAGTAACAGAACAATGCCCCAGTATGGCCACAGTCTAATGACTGACACCAGTAACATAACAGTACCCCGGCATGGCCACATTCTAATGACTGACACCAGTAACATAAAAGTGCCCCAATATGGCCACAGTCTAATGACTGACACCAGTAACATAACAATACCCCAGCATGGCCACAGTCTAATGACTGACACCAGTAACATAACAATACCCCAGCATGGCCACAGTCTAATGACTGACACCAGTAACATAACAGTGCCCAAGTATAGCCACAGTCTAATGACTGACACCAGTAACAGAACAATGCCCCAGTATGGCCACATTCTAATGACTGACACCAATAACATATCAGTGCCCCAGTATGCACACAGTCTAATGACTGACACCAGTAACATAACAGTACCCCAGTGTGGCGAGAGTCTAATGACTGAAACCAGTAACAAAACAGTGCCCCAGTATGGCCACAGTCTAATGACTGCAACCAGTAAAAGAACAGTGCGCCAGTATGTCCACAGTCTAATGACTGCCACCAGTAACAGAACAGTGCCCCAGTATGGCCACAGCCTAATGACTGCCACCAGTAACAGAACAGTGCCCCAGCATGGCCACAGTCTAATGACTGACACCAGTAACATAACAGTGCCCCAGTATGGTCACAGTCTAATGACTGACACCAGTAACATAACAGTGCCCCAGCATGGCTACAGTCTAATGACTGACACCAGTAACATAACAGTGCCCCAGCATGGCCACAGTCTAATGACTGACACCACTAACATAACAGTGCCCCAGTATGGCCACAGTCTAATGACTGCCACCAGTAACAGAACAGTGCCCCAGTATGACCACAGTCTAATAACTGACACCAGTAACATAACAGTGCCCCAGCATGTATACAGTCTAATGACTGACACCAGTAACAGAACAGTGGCCCAGTATGGCCACAGTCTAATGACTGAAACCAGTAACATAACAGTGCCCAAGCATGGCCACAGTCTAATGACTGACACCAGTAACATAACAGTGCCCCAGCATGGCAAAAGTCTAATGAATGCCACAAGTAACAGAACAGTACCCCAGTATGGCCACAGTCTAATGACTTCCACCAGTAACATAACAGTGCCCCAGCATGGCAACAGTCTAATGACTGACACCAGTAACATAACAATACCCCAGTATGGTCACAGTCTAATGACTGCCACCAGTAACATAACAGTGTCCCAGCATGGCCACAGTCTAATGACTAACACCAGTAACAGAACAGTACCCCAGTATGGCCACAGTCTAATGACTGCCACCAGTAACATAACTGTGCCCCAGTATGGCCACAGTCTAATGACTGACATCAGTAACATGACAGTACCCCAGTATGGCCACAGTCTAATGACTGACACCGGTAACAGAACAGTGCCCCAGTATGGCTACAGTCTAATGAGTGCCACCAGTAACATAACAGTGCCCCAGCATGGCCACAGTCTAATGACTAACACCAGTAACAGAACAGTACCCCAGCATGGCCACAGTCTAATGACTGACATCAACAAAAGAACAATGCCCCAGCATGGCAACAGTCTAAAGACTGACACCAGGAACATAACAGTACCCCAGTATGGCCACATTCTCATGACTGACACCAGTAACATAACGGTGCCCCAGTATGGCTACAGTCTAATCACTGACACCAGTAACATTACAGTACCCCAGCATGGCCGCAATCTAATGAGTGCCACCAATAACAGAACAATGCCCCAGTATGGCCACAGTCTAATAACTGACGCCAGTAACATAACAATACCCTAGCATGGCCACAGTCTAATGAGTGACACCAGTAACATAACAGTGCACCAGCATGACCACAGTCTAATGACTGACACCAGTAACATAAGAGTACCCCAGCATGGCCACTGTCGAATGACTGTCACCAGTAACATAACAGTGCCCCAGTATGGCCACAGTCTAATGACTGACACCGGTAACATAACAGTGCCCCAGTGTGGCCACAGTCTAACGACTGACACCAGTAACATAACACTGCCCCAGTATGGCTACAGTCTAATGACTGCCACCAGTAACATAACAGTGTCCCAGCATGGCCACAGTCTAATGACTAACACCAGTAAGTGAACAGTACCCCAGCATGGCCACAGTCTAATGACTGACATCAACAAAAGAACAATGCCCCAGCATGGCCACAGTCTAATGACTGACACCAGTAACATAACAATACCCCAGTATGGTCACAGTCTAATGATTGCCCCCAGTAACAGAACAGTGCCCCAGTATGGCCACAGTCTAATGACTGACACCAGTAACATGACAGTACCCCAGTATGGCCACAGTCTAATGACTGACACCGGTAACAGAACAGTGCCCCAGTATGGCCAAGGTCTAAAGACTGACACCAGGAACATAACAGTACCCCAGTATGGCCACATTCTCATGACTGACACCAGTAACATAACAGTGCCCCAGTATGGCTACAGTCTAATCACTGACACCAGTAACATTACAGTACCCCAGCATGGCCGCAATCTAATGAGTGCCACCAATAACAGAACAATGCCCCAGTATGGCCACTGTGGAATGACTGACACCAGTAACATAACAATACCCTAGCATGGCCACAGTCTAATGAGTGACACCAGTAACATAACAGTGCCCCAGCATGACCACAGTCTAATGACTGACACCAGTAACATAAGAGTACCCCAGCATGCCCACTGTCTAATGACTGTCACCAGTAACATAACAGTGCCCCAGTATGGCCACAGTCTAATGACTGACACCAGTAACATAACAGTGCCCCAGTATGGCCACAGTCTAATGACTGACACCAGTAACATAACAGTGCCCCAGTATGGCCACAGTCTAATGGCTGCCACCAATAACAGAACAATGCCACAGTATGACCACAGTCTAATAACTGACACCAGTAACATAACAGTGCCCCAGTATAGCCACAGTCTAATGACAGACACCAGTAACATAACAGTACCCCAGCATGGCCACAGTCTAATGACTGACACCAATAACAGAACAATGCCCCAGTATGGCCACATTCCAATGACTGACACCAGAAACATAACAGTACCCCGGTATGGCCACATTCTAATGACTGACACCAGTAACATAACAGTGCCCCAGTATTGCCACAGTCTAATGACTGACACCAGTAACATAACAGTACACCAGTATGGCCACAGTCTAATGATTGACACAAGTAACATAACAATACCCCAGTGTGGCCACAATCTAATGACTGACACCAGTAACATAACAATACCCCAGCATGGCCACAGTCTAATGACTCACACCAGTAACATAACAGTGCCCCAGTATGGCCACAGTCTAATGACTGCCACCGGTAACATAACTGTGCCCCAGCATGGCCACAGTCTAATGACTGACACCAGTAACATAACAATACCACAGTATGGCCACAGTCTAATGACTGACACCAGTAACATAACAGTGCCCCAGTATAGCCACAGTCTAATGACTGACACCAGTAACAGAACAATGCTCCAGTATGGCCACATTCTAATGACTGACACCAATAACATATCAGTGGCCCAGTATGCACACAGTCTAATGACTGACACCAGTAACATAACAGTACCCCAGTGTGGCGAGAGTCTAATGACTGATACCAGTAACAAAACAGTGCCCCAGTATGGCCACAGTCTAATGACTGCAACCAGTAAAAGAACAGTGTGCCAGTATGTCCACAGTCTAATGACAGCCACCAGTAACAGAACAGTGCCCCAGTATGGCCACAGCTTAATGACTGCCACCAGTAACAGAACAGTGCCCCAGCATGGCCACAGTCTAATGACTGACACCAGTAACATAACAGTGCCCCAGTATGGCCACAGTCTAATGACTGACACCAGTAACATAACAGTGCCCCAATATGGCCACAGTCTAATGACTGACACCAGTAACATCAGAGTACCCCACTATGGCCACAGTCTAATGACTGACACCAGTAACAAAACAGTGCCCCAGCATGGCCACAGTCTAATGACTGACACCAGTAACATAACAGTGCCCCAGCATGACCACAGTCTAATGACTGACACCAGTAACATAACAGTGCCCCAGTATGGCCACAGTCTAATGACTGACACCACTAACATAACAATGACCCAGTATGGCCACAGTCTAATGACTGCCACCAGTAACACAACAGTGCACCAGTATGACCACAGTCTAATAACTGACACCAGTAACATAACAGTGCCCCAGCATGTCTACAGTCTAATGACTGACACCAGTAACATAACAGTGCCCCAGCATGGCCACAGTCTAATGACTGACACCAGTAACATAACAGTGCCCCAGCATGGCAAAAGTCTAATGACTGCCACAAGTAACAGAACAGTGCCCCAGTATGGCTACAGTCTAATGACTGCCACCAGTATCATAACAGTGCCCCAGCATGGCCACAGTCTAGTGAATGACACCAGTAACATAACAATATCCCAGTATGGTCACAGTCTAATGACTGCCACCAGTAACAGAACAGTGCCCCAGTATGGCTACAGTCTAATGACTGCCAACAGTGACATAACAGTGCCCCAGCATGCCCACAGTCTAATGACTAACACCAGTAACAGAACAGTACCCCAGCATGGCCACAGTCTAATGACTGACATCAACAAAAGAACAATGCACCAGCATGGCTATAGTCTAATGACTGACAGCAGTAACATAACAGTGCCCCAGTATGGCCACAGTCTAATGACTGACACCAGTAACATGACAGTACCCCAGTATGGCCACAGTCTAATGACTGACACCAGTAACAGAACAGTACCCCAGTATAGCCAAAGTCTACAGACTGACACCACGAACATAACAGTACCCCAGTATGGCCACATTCTCATGACTGACACCAGTAACATAACATGCCCCAGTATCGCTACAGTCTAATCACTGACACCAGTAACATTACAGTACCCCAGCATGGCCGCAATCTAATGAGTGGCACCAATAACAGAACAATGCCCCAGTATGGCCACTGTCTAATGACTGACACCAGTAACATAACAGTGCCCCAGTATGGCCACAGTCTAATTACTGACACCAGTAACATAACAATGCCCCAGCATGGCCACAGTCTAATGAGTGACACCAGTAACATAACAGTGCCCCAGCATGACCACAGTCTAATGACTGACACCAGTAACAGAACAATGCCCCAGTATGGGCACAGTCTAATGACTGACACCAGTAACATAACAGTGCCCCAGCATGGCCACAGTCTAATGACTGACACCAGTAACATGACAGTGCCCCAGTATGGCCACAGTCTAATGACTGACACCAGTAACAGAACAGTGCGACAGCATGGCAACAGTCTAATGACTGACAACAGTAACATAAGAGTACCCCAGCATGGCCACTGTCTAATGACTGTCACCACTATATTAACAGTGCCCCAGCATGGCCACAGTCTAATGACTGACACCAGTAACATAAGAGTACCCCAGCATGGCCACTGTCTAATGACTGTCACCACTATCATAACAGTGCCCCAGTATGGCCACAGTCTAATGACTGACACCAGTAATATAACAGTGCCCCAGTATGGCCACAGTCTATTGACTGACACCAGTAACATAACAGTGCCCCAGTATGGCCACAGTCTAATGGCTGCCACCAATAACAGAACAATGCCCCAGTATGGCCACAGTCTAATGACTGACACCAGTAACAGAACAATGCCCCAGTATGGCCACAGTCTAATGACTGACACCAGTAACATTACAGTACCCCAGCATGGCCACAGTCTAATGACTGACACCAATAACAGGACAATGCCCTGGTATGGCCACAGTCTAATGACTGACACCGGTAACATAACAGTACCCCAGCATGGCCACAGTCTAATGACTGTCACCTGTAACATAACAGTACCCCCCAGCATGGCTACAGTCTAATGACTGACACCAATAACAGGACAGTGCCCTGGTATGGCCACAGTCTCATGACTAAAACCAGTAACAGAACAGTGCCCCAGTATGGCCACAGTCTCATGACTAAAACCAGTAACAGATCAGTGCCCCAATATGGCCACAGTCTAATGACTGACACCAGTAGCATAACAGTGCCCCAGTATGGACAGATTCCAATGACTGACACCAGTAACATAACAGTGCTGCAGTATGGCCAGAGTCTAATGACTGACACCAGTAACATAACAGTGCCCCAGCATGGCCACAGTCTAATGACTAACACCAGTAACAGAACAGTACCCCAGCATGGCCACAGTCTAATGACTGACATCAACAAAAGAACAATGCCCCAGCATGGCCACAGTCTAATGACTGACACCAGGAACATAACAATACCCCAGTATGGTCACAGTCTAATGACTGCCACCAGTAACATAACAGTGCCCCAGTATGGCCACAGTCTAATGACTGACACCAGTAACATGACAGTACCCCAGTATGGCCACAGTCTAATGACTGACACCGGTAACAGAACAGTGCCCCAGCATGGCTACAATCTAATGAGTGCCACCAATAACAGAACAATGCCCCAGTATGGGCACTGTCTAATGACTGACACCAGGAACATAACAGTGCTCCAGTATGGCCACAGTCTAATTACTGACGCCAGTAACATAACAGTGCCCCAGTATGGCCACAGTCTAATGACTGCCACCAGTAACATAACAGTGCCCCAGCATGACTACAGTCTAATGACTGACACCAGTAACAGAACAATGCCCCAGTATGGCCACAGTCTAATGACTGACACCAGTAACATAACAGTGCCCCAGCATGGTCACAGTCTAATGACTGTCACCAGTAACATAACAGTGCCCCAGTATGGCCACAGTCTAATGACTGTCACCAGTAACAGAACAGTGCCCCAGTATGGCCACAGTCTAATGACTGACACCAGTAACATAACAGTACCCCTGTCTGGCCACAGTCTAATGATTGACACCAGTAACATTACAATACCCCAGTGTGGCCACAGTCTAATGACTGACACAAGTAAAATAACAGTGTCCTATGATGGCCACAGTCTAATGACTGCCACCAGTAACATAACTGTGCCCCATTATGGCCACAGTCTAATGATTGACACCAGTAACATAACAGTGCCCCAGTATGGCCACAGTCTAATGACTGACACCAGTAACATAACAATACCACAGTATGGCCACAGTCTAATGACTGACACCAGAAACAGAACAGTGCCCCAGCATGGCCACAGTCTAATGACTGACACCAGTAACATAAGAGTACCCCAGCATGGCCACTGTCTAATGACTGTCACCAGTAACATAACAGTGCCCCAGTATGGCCACAGTCTAATGAATGACACCAGTAACATAACAGTGCTCCAGTATGGCCACAGTCTAATGACTGACACCTGTAACATAACAGTGCCCCAGTATGGCCACAGTCTAATGCCTGCAACTAATAACAGAACAATGCCACAGTATGGCCACAGTCTAATGACTGACACCAGTAACAGAACAATGCCCCAGTATGGCCACAGTCTAATGACTGACACCAGTAACATAACAGTACCCCGGCATGGCCACATTCTAATGACTGACACCAGTAACATAACAGTACCCCAGTCTGGCCACAGTCCAATGATTGACACCAGTAACGTTACAATACCCCACTGTGGCCACAGTCTAATGACTGACACCAGTAACATAAGAGTACCCCAGCATGGCCACTGTCTAATGACTGTCACCAGTAACATAACAGTGCCCCAGTATGGCCACAGTCTAATGAATGACACCAGTAACATAACAGTGCTCCAGTATGGCCACAGTCTAATGACTCACACCAGTAACATAACAGTGTCCCAGGATGGCCACAGTCTAATGACTGCCACCAGTAACATAACTGTGCCCCATTATGGCCACAGTCTAATGATTGACACCAGTAACATAACAGTGCCCCAGTATGGCCACAGTCTAATGACTGCCACCAGTAACAGAACAGTGCCCCAGCATGGCCACAGTCTAATGACAGACACCAGTAACATAACAGTGCCCCAGCATGGCCACAGTCTAATGACTGACACCAGTAACATAACAGTGCCCCAGTATGGCAACAGTCCAATGACGGACACCACTGACATAACAGTGCCCCAGTATGGCCACAGTCTAATGACTGACACCGGTAACAGAACAGTGCCCCAGCATGGCCACAATCTAATGAGTGCCACCAATAACAGAACAATGCCCCAGTATGGCCACAGTCTAATGAATGACACCAGTAGCATAACAGTGCCCCAGTATGGACAGATTCCAATGACTGACACCAGTAACATAACAGTGCTGCAGTATGGCCAGAGTCTAATGACTGACACCAGTAACATAACAGTGCCCCAGCATGGCCACAGTCTAATGACTAACACCAGTAACAGAACAGTACCCCAGCATGGCCACAGTCTAATGACTGACATCAACAAAAGAACAATGCCCCAGCATGGCCACAGTCTAATGACTGACACCAGGAACATAACAATACCCCAGTATGGTCACAGTCTAATGACTGCCACCAGTAACATAACAGTGCCCCAGTATGGCCACAGTCTAATGACTGACACCAGTAACATGACAGTACCCCAGTATGGCCACAGTCTAATGACTGACACCGGTAACAGAACAGTGCCCCAGCATGGCCACAATCTAATGAGTGCCACCAATAACAGAACAATGCCCCAGTATGGCCACTGTCTAATGACTGACACCAGGAACATAACAGTGCTCCAGTATGGCCACAGTCTAATTACTGACGCCAGTAACATAACAGTGCCCCAGTATGGCCACAGTCTAATGACTGCCACCAGTAACATAACAGTGCCCCAGCATGACTACAGTCTAATGACTGACACCAGTAACAGAACAATGCCCCAGTATGGCCACAGTCTAATGACTGACACCAGTAACATAACAGTGCCCCAGCATGGTCACAGTCTAATGACTGTCACCAGTAACATAACAGTGCCCCAGTATGGCCACAGTCTAATGACTGTCACCAGTAACAGAACAGTGCCCCAGTATGGCCACAGTCTAATGACTGACACCAGTAACATAACAGTACCCCAGTCTGGCCACAGTCTAATGATTGACACCAGTAACATTACAATACCCCAGTGTGGCCACAGTCTAATGACTGACACAAGTAAAATAACAGTGTCCTATGATGGCCACAGTCTAATGACTGCCACCAGTAACATAACTGTGCCCCATTATGGCCACAGTCTAATGATTGACACCAGTAACATAACAGTGCCCCAGTATGGCCACAGTCTAATGACTGACACCAGTAACATAACAATACCACAGTATGGCCACAGTCTAATGACTGACACCAGAAACAGAACAGTGCCCCAGCATGGCCACAGTCTAATGACTGACACCAGTAACATAAGAGTACCCCAGCATGGCCACTGTCTAATGACTGTCACCAGTAACATAACAGTGCCCCAGTATGGCCACAGTCTAATGAATGACACCAGTAACATAACAGTGCTCCAGTATGGCCACAGTCTAATGACTGACACCTGTAACATAACAGTGCCCCAGTATGGCCACAGTCTAATGCCTGCAACTAATAACAGAACAATGCCACAGTATGGCCACAGTCTAATGACTGACACCAGTAACAGAACAATGCCCCAGTATGGCCACAGTCTAATGACTGACACCAGTAACATAACAGTACCCCGGCATGGCCACATTCTAATGACTGACACCAGTAACATAACAGTACCCCAGTCTGGCCACAGTCTAATGATTGACACCAGTAACGTTACAATACCCCACTGTGGCCACAGTCTAATGACTGACACCAGTAACATAAGAGTACCCCAGCATGGCCACTGTCTAATGACTGTCACCAGTAACATAACAGTGCCCCAGTATGGCCACAGTCTAATGAATGACACCAGTAACATAACAGTGCTCCAGTATGGCCACAGTCTAATGACTCACACCAGTAACATAACAGTGTCCCAGGATGGCCACAGTCTAATGACTGCCACCAGTAACATAACTGTGCCCCATTATGGCCACAGTCTAATGATTGACACCAGTAACATAACAGTGCCCCAGTATGGCCACAGTCTAATGACTGCCACCAGTAACAGAACAGTGCCCCAGCATGGCCACAGTCTAATGACAGACACCAGTAACATAACAGTGCCCCAGCATGGCCACAGTCTAATGACTGACACCAGTAACATAACAGTGCCCCAGTATGGCAACAGTCCAATGACGGACACCACTGACATAACAGTGCCCCAGTATGGCCACAGTCTAATGACTGACACCGGTAACAGAACAGTGCCCCAGCATGGCCACAATCTAATGAGTGCCACCAATAACAGAACAATGCCCCAGTATGGCCACAGTCTAATGAATGACACCAGTAGCATAACAGTGCCCCAGTATGGACAGATTCCAATGACTGACACCAGTAACATAACAGTGCTGCAGTATGGCCAGAGTCTAATGACTGACACCAGTAACATAACAGTGCCCCAGCATGGCCACAGTCTAATGACTAACACCAGTAACAGAACAGTACCCCAGCATGGCCACAGTCTAATGACTGACATCAACAAAAGAACAATGCCCCAGCATGGCCACAGTCTAATGACTGACACCAGGAACATAACAATACCCCAGTATGGTCACAGTCTAATGACTGCCACCAGTAACATAACAGTGCCCCAGTATGGCCACAGTCTAATGACTGACACCAGTAACATGACAGTACCCCAGTATGGCCACAGTCTAATGACTGACACCGGTAACAGAACAGTGCCCCAGCATGGCCACAATCTAATGAGTGCCACCAATAACAGAACAATGCCCCAGTATGGCCACTGTCTAATGACTGACACCAGGAACATAACAGTGCTCCAGTATGGCCACAGTCTAATTACTGACGCCAGTAACATAACAGTGCCCCAGTATGGCCACAGTCTAATGACTGCCACCAGTAACATAACAGTGCCCCAGCATGACTACAGTCTAATGACTGACACCAGTAACAGAACAATGCCCCAGTATGGCCACAGTCTAATGACTGACACCAGTAACATAACAGTGCCCCAGCATGGTCACAGTCTAATGACTGTCACCAGTAACATAACAGTGCCCCAGTATGGCCACAGTCTAATGACTGTCACCAGTAACAGAACAGTGCCCCAGTATGGCCACAGTCTAATGACTGACACCAGTAACATAACAGTACCCCAGTCTGGCCACAGTCTAATGATTGACACCAGTAACATTACAATACCCCAGTGTGGCCACAGTCTAATGACTGACACAAGTAAAATAACAGTGTCCTATGATGGCCACAGTCTAATGACTGCCACCAGTAACATAACTGTGCCCCATTATGGCCACAGTCTAATGATTGACACCAGTAACATAACAGTGCCCCAGTATGGCCACATTCTAATGACTGACACCAGTAACATAACAATACCACAGTATGGCCACAGTCTAATGACTGACACCAGAAACAGAACAGTGCCCCAGCATGGCCACAGTCTAATGACTGACACCAGTAACATAAGAGTACCCCAGCATGGCCACTGTCTAATACCTGTCACCAGTAACATAACAGTGCCCCAGTATGGCCACAGTCTAATGAATGACACCAGTAACATAACAGTGCTCCAGTATGGCCACAGTCTAATGACTGACACCTGTAACATAACAGTGCCCCAGTATGGCCACAGTCTAATGCCTGCAACTAATAACAGAACAATGCCACAGTATGGCCACAGTCTAATGACTGACACCAGTAACAGAACAATGCCCCAGTATGGCCACAGTCTAATGACTGACACCAGTAACATAACAGTACCCCGGCATGGCCACATTCTAATGACTGACACCAGTAACATAACAGTACCCCAGTCTGGCCACAGTCTAATGATTGACACCAGTAACGTTACAATACCCCACTGTGGCCACAGTCTAATGACTGACACCAGTAACATAAGAGTACCCCAGCATGGCCACTGTCTAATGACTGTCACCAGTAACATAACAGTGCCCCAGTATGGCCACAGTCTAATGAATGACACCAGTAACATAACAGTGCTCCAGTATGGCCACAGTCTAATGACTCACACCAGTAACATAACAGTGTCCCAGGATGGCCACAGTCTAATGACTGCCACCAGTAACATAACTGTGCCCCATTATGGCCACAGTCTAATGATTGACACCAGTAACATAACAGTGCCCCAGTATGGCCACAGTCTAATGACTGCCACCAGTAACAGAACAGTGCCCCAGCATGGCCACATTCTAATGACAGACACCAGTAACATAACAGTGCCCCAGCATGGCCACAGTCTAATGACTGACACCAGTAACATAACAGTGCCCCAGTATGGCAACAGTCCAATGACGGACACCACTGACATAACAGTGCCCCAGTATGGCCACAGTCTAATGACTGACACCAGTAACATACCAGTGCCCCAGCATGGCCACAGTCTAATGACTGACACCAGTAACATAACAGTGCCCCAGCATGGCCACAGTCTAATGACTGACACCAGTAACATAACAGTGCCCCAGTATGGCAACAGTCCAAGGACGGACACCACTGACATAACAGTGCCCCATTATGGCCACAGTCTAATGACTGCCACCAGTAACAGAACAGTGCCCCAGTATGGCAACAGTCCAATGACTGACACCACTAACATAACAGTGCCCCAGTATGGCCACAGTCTAATGAGTGACACCAGTAACAGAACAGTGCCCCAGCATGGCCACAGTCTAATGACTGACACCAGTAATATAACAGTGCCCCAGTATGGCCACAGTCTAATGACTGACACCAGTAATATAACAGTGCCCTAGTATGGCCACTGTCTAATGACTGACACCAGTAACATAACAGTACCCCTGTATGGCCACAGTCTAATGACTGACACCAGTAACATAACAGTACCCCAGTATGGCCACAGTCTAATGACTAACACCAGTAACATAACAGTACCCCAGCATGGCCACAGTCTAATGACTGACACCAGTAACATAACAGTGCCCCGGTATGGCCACAGTCTAATGACTGACACCAGTAATGTAACAGTGCCCCAGTATGGCCACAGTCTAATGACTGACACCAGTAACATAACAGTACCCCAGTATGGCCACAGTCTAATGACTGACACCAGTAACATAACAGTGCCCCAGCATGGCCACAGTTTAATGACTGACACCAGTAACATAACAGTGCCACAGCATGGCCACAGTCTAATGACTGACACCAGTAACATAACAGTGTCCCAGTATGGTCACAGTCTAATGACTGACACCAGTAACATAACACTGCCCCAGCATGGCCACAGTCTAATGACTGACACCAGTAACATAACATTGCCCCAGTATGGCCACATTCTAATGACTGACACCAGTAACAGAACAATGCCACAGTATGGCCACAGTCTAATGACTGACACCAGAAACAGAACAATGCCCCAGTATGGCCACATTCTAATGACTGACACCAGTAACATAACAGTACCCCAGTATGGCCACAGTCTAATGACTGACACCAGTAACATAAAAGTACCCCAGTGTGGCGAGAGTCTAATGACTGAAACCAGTAACAAAACAGTGCCCCAGTATGGCCACAGTCTAATGACTGCAATCAAGGAAAAGAACAGTGCGCCAGTATGTCCACAGTCTAATGACTGCCACCAGTAACAGAACAGTGCCCCAATATGGCCACAGCCTAATGACTGCCACCAGTAACAGAACAGTGCCCCAGCATGGCCACAGTCTAATGACTGACACCAGTAACATAACAGTGCCCCAGTATGGTCACAGTCTAATGACTGACACCAGTAACATAACAGTGCCCCAGTATGGCCACAGTCTAATGACTGACACCAGTAACATAACAGTACCCCAGTATGGCCACAGTCTAATGACTGACACCAGTAACATACCAGTGCCCCAGCAGGGCCACAGTCTAATGACTGACACCAGTAACATAACAGTGCCCCAGCATGGCCAAAGTCTAATGACTGACACCCGTAACATAACAGTGCCCCAGTATGGCTATAGTCTAATCACTGACACCAGTAACATTACAGTACCCCAGCATGGCCGCAATCTAATGAGTGCCACCAATAACAGAACAATGCCCCAGTATGGCCACAGCCTAATGACTGACACCACTAACATAACAGTGCCCCAGTATGGCCACAGTCTAATGAGTGACACCAGCAACATAACAGTGCCCCAGTATGGACACAGTCTAATGACTGACACTAGTAACAGAACAGTGCCCCAGCATGGCCACAGTCTAATGACTGACACCAGTAACATAAAATACCCCAGCATGGCCACAGTCTAATGACTGACACCAGTAACAGAACAGTGCCCCAGCATGGCCACTGTCTAATAACTGACACCAGTAACATAACAGTGCCCCAGCATGGCCACAGTCTAATGACTGACACCAGTAATATAACAGTACCCCAGTATGGCCACAGTCTAATAACTGACACCAGTAATACAACAGTGCCCCAGTATGGCCACTGTCTAATGACTGACACCAGTAACATAACAGTGCCCCAGTATGGCCACAGTCTAATGACTGACACCAGTAATATAACAGTGCCCCAGTATGGCCACTGTCTAATGACTGACACCAGTAACATAACAGTGCCCCAGTATGGCCACAGTCTAATGACTGACACCAGTAACATAACAATACCCCAGCATGGCTACAGTCTAATGAATGACACCAGTAACATAACAGTACCCCTGTATGGCCACAGTCTAATGACTGACACCAGTAACATAACAGTACCCCAGTATGGCCACAGTCTAATGACTAACACCAGTAACATAACAGTACCCCAGCATGGCCACAGTCTAATGACTGACACCAGTAATATAACAGTGGCCCAATATGGCCACAGTCTGAGGACTGACACCAGTAATATAACAGTGCCCCAGTATGGCCACAGTCTAATGACTGACACCAGTAACATAACAGTGCCCCAGTATGGCCACAGTCTAATGACTAACACCAGTAACATAACAGTACCCCAGCATGGCCACAGTCTAATGACTGACACCAGTAACATAACAGTACCCCAGTATGGCCACAGTCTAATGACTGACACCAGTAATGTAACAGTGCGCCAGTATGGCCACAGTCTAATGACTGACACCAGTAATGTAACAGTGCCCCAGTATGGCCACAGTCTAATGACTGACACCAGTAACATAACAGTACCCCAGTATGGCCACAGTCTAATGACTGACACCAGTAACATAAAATACCCCAGCATGGCCACAGTCTAATGACTGACACCAGTAACAGAACAGTGCCCCAGCATGGCCACTGTCTAATAACTGACACCAGTAACATAACAGCGCCCCAGCATGGCCACAATCTAATGACTGACACCAGTAAAATAACAGTGCCCCAGTATGGCCACAATCTAATGACTGACACCAGTAACATAACAGTACCCCAGTATGGCCACCGTCTAATGACTGACATAAGTAACATAACAGCACCCCAGTATGGCCACAGTCTAATGACTGACACCAGTAATATAACAGTGGCCCAATATGGCCACAGTCTAATGACTGACACCAGTAATATAACAGTGCCCCAGTATGGCCACAATCTAATGACTAACACCAGTAACATAACAGTACCCCAGCATGGCCACAGTCTAATGACTGACACCAGTAATATAACAGTTCCCCTGTATGGCCACAGTCTAATGACTGACACCAGTAACATAACAGTACCCCAGTATGGCCACAGTCTAATGACTAACACCAGTAACATAACAGTACCCCAGCATGGCCACAGTCTAATGACTGACACCAGTAACATAACAGTGCCCCAGTATGGCCACAGTCTAATGAGTGACACCAGTAATGTGACAGTGCCCCAGTATGACCACAGTCTAATGACTGACACCAGTAACGTAACAGTGCCCCAGTATGGCCACAGTCTAATGACTGACACCAGTAACAGAACAGTACCCCAGTATGGCCACAGTCTAATGACTGACGCCAGTAATATAACAGTGCCCCAGTATGGCCACAGTCTAATGACTGACACCAATAACATAACAGTGCCCCAGTATGGCCACAGTCTAATGACTGACACCAATAACATAACAGTACCCCAGTATGGCCACAGTCTAATGACTGACACCAGTAACATAACAGTGCCCCAGCATGGCCACAGTTTAATGACTGACACCACTAACATAACAGTGCCACAGCATGGCCACAGTCTAATGACTGACACCAGTAACATAACAGTGTCCCAGTATGGCCACAGTCTAATGACTGACACCAGTAACATAACACTGCCCCAGCATGGCCACAGTCTAATGACTGACACCAGTAACATAACAGTGCCCCAGTATGGCCAAAGTCTAATGACTGACACCAGTAACAGAACAAAGCCACAGTATGGCCACAGTCTAATGACTGACGCCAGTAACATAACAGTGCCCCAGTATGGCCACAGTCTAATGACTGACACCAGTAACATAACAGTACTCCAGCATGGCCACTGTCTAATAACTGACACCAGTAACATAACAGTGCCCCAGCATGGCCACAGTCTAATGACTGACACCAGTAAAATAACAGTGCCCCAGTATGGCCACAATCTAATGACTGACACCAGTAACATAACAGTGCCCCAGTTTGGCCACAGTCTAATGACTGCCACCAGTAACATAACAATGTCCCAGCATGGCTACAGTCTAATGACTGACACCAGTAACATAACAGTGCCCCAGTATGGCCACAGTCTAATGACTGACACCAGTAACATAACAGTACTCCAGCATGGCCATTGTCTAATAACTGACACCAGTAACATAACAGTGCCCCAGCATGGCCACAGTCTAATGACTGACACCGGTAAAATAACAGTGCCCCAGTATGGCCACAATCTAATGACTGACACCAGTAACATAACAGTGCCCCAGTATGGCCACAGTCTAATGACTGCCACCAGTAACATAACAGTGCCCCAGCATGGCCACAGTCTAATGACTGACACCAGTAAAATAGCAGTGCCCCAGTATGGCCACAATCTATTGACTGACACCAGTAACATAACAGTGCCCCAGCATGACCACAGTCTAATGACTGACACCAGTAACATAAGAGTACCCCAGCATGGCTACCTTCTAATGACTGACACCAGTAACATAACAGTGCCCCAGTATGGCCAGAGTCTAATGACTGCCACCAGTAATATAACAGTACCCCAGCATGGCCACAGTCTACTGACTGACACCAGTAACATAACTGTACCCCAGCATGGTCACAGTTTAATGACTGACACCAGTAACATAACAGTACCCCAGCATGGTCACAGTCTAATGACTGACACCAGAAACATAACAATGCCCCAGTATGGCCACAGTCTAATGACTGCCACAAGTAACATAACAGTACCCCAGCATGGTCACAGTCTAATGACTGACACCAGAAACATAACAATGCCCCAGTATGGCCACAGTCTAATGAGTGTCACCAGTAACATAACAGTGCCCCAGTATGGCCACAGTCTAATGACTGACACCAGTAACATAACAGTGCCCCAGTATGGCCAGAGTCTAATGACTGACACCAGTAACATAACAGTACCCCAGCATGGCCACAGTCTACTGACTGACACCAGTAACATAACTGTACCCCAGCATGGTCACAGTGTAATGACTGACACCAGTAACATAACAGTACCCCAGCATGGTCACAGTCTAATGACTGACACCAGAAACATAACAATGCCCCAGTATGGCCACAGTCTAATGACTGCCACAAGTAACATAACAGTACCCCAGCATGGTCACAGTCTAATGACTGACACCAGAAACATAACAATGCCCCAGTATGGCCACAGTCTTATGACTGCCACCAGTAACATAACAGTGCCCCAGTATGGCCACAGTCTAATGAATGACACCAGTAACATAACAGTGCCCCAGTATGGCCACAGTCTAATGACTGACACCAGTAACATAAAAGTGCCCCAGCATGGCAACAGTCTAATGAGTGACACCAGTAACAGAACAGTGCCCCAGCATGGCCACAGTCTAATGACTGACGCCAGTAACATAAAATACCCCAGCATGGCCACAGTCTAATGACTGACACCAGTAACAGAACAGTGCCCCAGCATGGCCACTGTCTAATAACTGACACCAGTAACATAACAGTGCCCCAGCATGGCCACAATCTAATGACTGACACCAGTAAAATAACAGTACCCCAGTATGGCCACTGTCTAATGACTGACACAAGTAACATAACAGCACCCCATTATGGCCACAGTCTAATGACTGACACCAGTAAAATAACTGTGCCCCAGTATGGCCACAATCTAATGACTGACACCAGTAACATAACAGTGCCCCAGTATGGCCACAGTCTAATGACTGATACCAGTAACATAACAATGACCAAGCATGGCTATAGTCTAATGACTGACACCAGTAACATAACAGTGCCCCAGTATGGCCACAGTCTAATGACTGACACCAGTAACATGACAGTACCCCAGTATGGCAACAGTCTAATGACTGACACCGGTAACATAACAGTGCCCCAGAATGGCCACAGTCTAATGAATGACACCAGTAACATAACAGTGCCCCAGTATGGCCACAGTCTAATGACTGACACCAGTAACATAACAATACCCCAGTATGGCCACAGCCTAATGACTGACAGCAGTAAAATAACAGTGCCCCAGTATGGCCACAGTCTAATCACTGCCAACAGTAACATAACAGTGCCCCAGTATGGCCAAAGTCCTTTGACTGACACCAGTAACATAACAGTGCCCCAGCATGGCGACAATCTAATGACTGACACCAGTAACATAACAGTACCCGAGCATGGCCACAGTCTAATGACTGACACCAGTAACAAAACACTGCCCCAGCATGGCCACAGTCTAATGACTGACACCAGTAATGTAACAGTGCCCCAGTATGGCCACAGTCTAATGACTGACACCAGTAACATAACAGTACCCCAGTATGGCCACAGTCTAATGACTGACACCAGTAACATAACAGTGCCCCAGCATGGCCACAGTTTAATGACTGACACCAGTAACATAACAGTGCCACAGCATGGCCACAGTCTAATGACTGACACCAGTAACATAACAGTGTCCCAGTATGGTCACAGTCTAATGACTGACACCAGTAACATAACACTGCCCCAGCATGGCCACAGTCTAATGACTGACACCAGTAACATAACAGTGCCCCAGTATGGCCACATTCTAATGACTGACACCAGTAACAGAACAATGCCACAGTATGGCCACAGTCTAATGACTGACACCAGAAACAGAACAATGCCCCAGTATGGCCACATTCTAATGACTGACACCAGTAACATAACAGTACCCCAGTATGGCCACAGTCTAATGACTGACACCAGTAACATAAAAGTACCCCAGTGTGGCGAGAGTCTAATGACTGAAACCAGTAACAAAACAGTGCCCCAGTATGGCCACAGTCTAATGACTGCAATCAAGGAAAAGAACAGTGCGCCAGTATGTCCACAGTCTAATGACTGCCACCAGTAACAGAACAGTGCCCCAATATGGCCACAGCCGAATGACTGCCACCAGTAACAGAACAGTGCCCCAGCATGGCCACAGTCTAATGACTGACACCAGTAACATAACAGTGCCCCAGTATGGTCACAGTCTAATGACTGACACCAGTAACATAACAGTGCCCCAGTATGGCCACAGTCTAATGACTGACACCAGTAACATAACAGTACCCCAGTATGGCCACAGTCTAATGACTGACACCAGTAACATACCAGTGCCCCAGCATGGCCACAGTCTAATGACTGACACCAGTAACATAACAGTGCCCCAGCATGGCCAAAGTCTAATGACTGACACCCGTAACATAACAGTGCCCCAGTATGGCTATAGTCTAATCACTGACACCAGTAACATTACAGTACCCCAGCATGGCCGCAATCTAATGAGTGCCACCAATAACAGAACAATGCCCCAGTATGGCCACAGCCTAATGACTGACACCACTAACATAACAGTGCCCCAGTATGGCCACAGTCTAATGAGTGACACCAGCAACATAACAGTGCCCCAGTATGGACACAGTCTAATGACTGACACTAGTAACAGAACAGTGCCCCAGCATGGCCACAGTCTAATGGCTGACACCAGTAACAGAACAATGCCACAGTATGGCCACAGTCTAATGACTGACACCAGAAACAGAACAATGCCCCAGTATGGCCACATTCTAATGACTGACACCAGTAACATAACAGTACCCCAGTATGGCCACAGTCTAATGACTGACACCAGTAACATAAAAGTACCCCAGTGTGGCGAGAGTCTAATGACTGAAACCAGTAACAAAACAGTGCCCCAGTATGGCCACAGTCTAATGACTGCAATCAAGGAAAAGAACAGTGCGCCAGTATGTCCACAGTCTAATGACTGCCACCAGTAACAGAACAGTGCCCCAATATGGCCACAGCCTAATGACTGCCACCAGTAACAGAACAGTGCCCCAGCATGGCCACAGTCTAATGACTGACACCAGTAACATAACAGTGCCCCAGTATGGTCACAGTCTAATGACTGACACCAGTAACATAACAGTGCCCCAGTATGGCCACAGTCTAATGACTGACACCAGTAACATAACAGTACCCCAGTATGGCCACAGTCTAATGACTGACACCAGTAACATACCAGTGCCCCAGCATGGCCACAGTCTAATGACTGACACCAGTAACATAACAGTGCCCCAGCATGGCCAAAGTCTAATGACTGACACCCGTAACATAACAGTGCCCCAGTATGGCTATAGTCTAATCACTGACACCAGTAACATTACAGTACCCCAGCATGGCCGCAATCTAATGACTGACACCAGTAACATAAAATACCCCAGCATGGCCACAGTCTAATGACTGACACCAGTAACAGAACAGTGCCCCAGCATGGCCACTGTCTAATAACTGACACCAGTAACATAACAGTGCCCCAGCATGGCCACAGTCTAATGACTGACACCAGTAATATAACAGTACCCCAGTATGGCCACAGTCTAATAACTGACACCAGTAATACAACAGTGCCCCAGTATGGCCACTGTCTAATGACTGACACCAGTAACATAACAGTGCCCCAGTATGGCCACAGTCTAATGACTGACACCAGTAATATAACAGTGCCCCAGTATGGCCACTGTCTAATGACTGACACCAGTAACATAACAGTGCCCCAGTATGGCCACAGTCTAATGACTGACACCAGTAACATAACAGTGCCCCAGCATGGCCACAGTCTAATGACTAACACCAGTAACATAACAGTACCCCAGCATGGCCACAGTCTAATGACTGACACCAGTAATATAACAGTGGCCCAATATGGCCACAGTCTGAGGACTGACACCAGTAATATAACAGTGCCCCAGTATGGGCCACAGTCTAATGACTGACACCAGTAACATAACAGTGCCCCACTATGGCCACAGTCTAATGACTAACACCAGTAACATAACAGTACCCCAGCATGGCCACAGTCTAATGACTGACACCAGTAACATAACAGTACCCCAGTATGGCCACAGTCTAATGACTGACACCAGTAATGTAACAGTGCGCCAGTATGGCCACAGTCTAATGACTGACACCAGTAATGTAACAGTGCCCCAGTATGGCCACAGTCTAATGACTGACACCAGTAACATAACAGTACCCCAGTATGGCCACAGTCTAATGACTGACACCAGTAACATAAAATACCCCAGCATGGCCACAGTCTAATGACTGACACCAGTAAAATAACAGTGCCCCAGTATGGCCACAATCTAATGACTGACACCAGTAACATAACAGTACCCCAGTATGGCCACCGTCTAATGACTGACATAAGTAACATAACAGCACCCCAGTATGGCCACAGTCTAATGACTGACACCAGTAATATAACAGTGCCCCAGTATGGCCACAGTCTAATGACTGACACCAGTAATATAACAGTGCCCCAGTATGGCCACAGTCTAATGAATGACACCAGTAACATATCAATACCCCAGTATGGCCACAGTCTAATGACTGACACCAGTAACATAACAGTACCCCAGCATGGCCACAGTCTAATGACTGACACCAGTAATATAACAGTCGCCCAATATGGCCACAGTCTAATGACTGACACCAGTAATATAACAGTGGCCCAATATGGCCACAGTCTAATGACTGACACCAGTAATATAACAGTGCCCCTGTATGGCCACAGTCTAATGACTGACACCAGTAACATAACAGTACCCCAGTATGGCCACAGTCTAATGACTAACACCAGTAACATAACAGTACCCCAGCATGGCCACAGTCTAATGACTGACACCAGTAACATAACAGTGCCCCCGTATGGCCACAGTCTAATGAGTGACACCAGTAATGTGACAGTGCCCCAGTATGGCCACAGTCTAATGACTGACACCAGTAACGTAACAGTGCCCCAGTATGGCCACAGTCTAATGACTGACACCAGTAACAGAACAGTACCCCAGTATGGCCACAGTCTAATGACTGACGCCAGTAATATAACAGTGCCCCAGTATGGCCACAGTCTAATGACTGACACCAATAACATAACAGTGCCCCAGTATGGCCACAGTCTAATGACTGACACCAATAACATAACAGTACCCCAGTATGGCCACAGTCTAATGACTGACACCAGTAACATAACAGTGCCCCAGCATGGCCACAGTTTAATGACTGACACCAGTAACATAACAGTGCCACAGCATGGCCACAGTCTAATGACTGACACCAGTAACATAACAGTGTCCCAGTATGGCCACAGTCTAATGACTGACACCAGTAACATAACACTGCCCCAGCATGGCCACAGTCTAATGACTGACACCAGTAACATAACAGTGCCCCAGTATGGCCAAAGTCTAATGACTGACACCAGTAACAGAACAATGCCACAGTATGGCCACAGTCTAATGACTGACACCAGTAACATAACAGTGCCCCAGTATGGCCACAGTCTAATGACTGACACCAGTAACATAACAGTACTCCAGCATGGCCACTGTCTAATAACTGACACCAGTAACATAACAGTGCCCCAGCATGGCCACAGTCTAATGACTGACACCAGTAAAATAACAGTGCCCCAGTATGGCCACAATCTAATAACTGACACCAGTAACATAACAGTGCCCCAGTTTGGCCACAGTCTAATGACTGCCACCAGTAACATAACAATGTCCCAGCATGGCTACAGTCTAATGACTGACACCAGTAACATAACAGTGCCCCAGTATGGCCACAGTCTAATGACTGACACCAGTAACATAACAGTACTCCAGCATGGCCACTGTCTAATAACTGACACCAGTAACATAACAGTGCCCCAGCATGGCCACAGTCTAATGACTGACACCAGTAAAATAACAGTGCCCCAGTATGGCCACAATCTAATGACTGACACCAGTAACATAACAGTGCCCCAGTATGGCCACAGTCTAATGACTGCCACCAGTAACATAACAGTGCCCCAGCATGGCCACAGTCTAATGACTGACACCAGTAAAATAGCAGTGCCCCAGTATGGCCACAATCTATTGACTGACACCAGTAACATAACAGTGCCCCAGCATGACCACAGTCTAATGACTGACACCAGTAACATAAGAGTACCCCAGCATGGCTACCTTCTAATGACTGACACCAGTAACATAACAGTGCCCCAGTATGGCCAGAGTCTAATGACTGCCACCAGTAATATAACAGAACCCCAGCATGGCCACAGTCTACTGACTGACACCAGTAACATAACTGTACCCCAGCATGGTCACAGTTTAATGACTGACACCAGTAACATAACAGTACCCCAGCATGGTCACAGTCTAATGACTGACACCAGAAACATAACAATGCCCCAGTATGGCCACAGTCTAATGACTGCCACAAGTAACATAACAGTACCCCAGCATGGTCACAGTCTAATGACTGACACCAGAAACATAACAATGCCCCAGTATGGCCACAGTCTAATGAGTGTCACCAGTAACATAACAGTGCCCCAGTATGGCCACAGTCTAATGACTGACACCAGTAACATAACAGTGCCCCAGTATGGCCAGAGTCTAATGACTGACACCAGTAACATAACAGTACCCCAGCATGGCCACAGTCTACTGACTGACACCAGTAACATAACTGTACCCCAGCATGGTCACAGTTTAATGACTGACACCAGTAACATAACAGTACCCCAGCATGGTCACAGTCTAATGACTGACACCAGAAACATAACAATGCCTCAGTATGGCCACAGTCTAATGAATGCCACAAATAACATAACAGTACCCCAGCATGGTCACAGTCTAATGACTGACACCAGAAACATAACAATGCCCCAGTATGGCCACAGTCTAATGACTGCCACCAGTAACATAACAGTGCCCCAGTATGGCCACAGTCTAATGAATGACACCAGTAACATAACAGTGCCCCAGTATGGCCACAGTCTAATGACTGACACCAGTAACATAAAAGTGCCCCAGCATGGCAACAGTCTAATGAGTGACACCAGTAACAGAACAGTGCCCCAGCATGGCCACAGTCTAATGACTGACGCCAGTAACATAAAATACCCCAGCATGGCCACAGTCTAATGACTGACACCAGTAACAGAACAGTGCCCCAGCATGGCCACTGTCTAATAACTGACACCAGTAACATAACAGTGCCCCAGCATGGCCACAATCTAATGACTGACACCAGTAAAATAACAGTACCCCAGTATGGCCACTGTCTAATGACTGACACAAGTAACATAACAGCACCCCATTATGGCCACAGTCTAATGACTGACACCAGTAAAATAACTGTGCCCCAGTATGGCCACAATCTAATGACTGACACCAGTAACATAACAGTGCCCCAGTATGGCCACAGTCTAATGACTGATACCAGTAACATAACAATGACCAAGCATGGCTATAGTCTAATGACTGACACCAGTAACATAACAGTGCCCCAGTATGGCCACAGTCTAATGACTGACACCAGTAACATGACAGTACCCCAGTATGGCAACAGTCTAATGACTGACATCGGTAACATAACAGTGCCCCAGAATGGCCACAGTCTAATGAATGACACCAGTAACATAACAGTGCCCCAGTATGGCCACAGTCTAATGACTGACACCAGTAACATAACAATACCCCAGTATGGCCACAGCCTAATGACTGACAGCAGTAAAATAACAGTGCCCCAGTATGGCCACAGTCTAATCACTGCCAACAGTAACATAACAGTGCCCCAGTATGGCCAAAGTCCTTTGACTGACACCAGTAACATAACAGTGCCCCAGCATGGCGACAATCTAATGACTGACACCAGTAACATAACAGTACCCGAGCATGGCCACAGTCTAATGACTGACACCAGTAACAAAACACTGCCCCAGCATGGCCACAGTCTAATGACTGACACCAGTAACATAACAGTACCCCAGTATGGCCACAATCTAATGACTGACACCAGTAACATAACAGTACCCCAGCATGGCCACAGTCTGATGACTGCCACCGCTAGCATAACAGTGCCCCAGTATAGCCACAGTCTAATGACTGACATCAGTAACATAACAGTGCCCCAGTATGGCCACAGTCTCATGACTGACACCAGTAACAGAACAATGCCACAGTATGGACACAGTCTAATGACTGACACCAGTAACATAACAGTACTCCAGCATGGCCACTGTCTAATAACTGACACCAGTAACATAACAGTGCCCCAGCATGGCCACAGTCAAATGACTGACAGCAGTAAAATAACTGTGCCCCAGTATGGCCACAATCTAATGACTGACACCAGTAACATAACAGTGCCCCAGTATGGCCACAGTCTACTGACTGCCACCAGTAACATAACAATACCCCAGTATGGCCACAGTCTAATGACTGACACCAGTAACATAACAGTGCCCCAGTATGGCCACAGTCTAATGACTGATACCAGTAATATAACAATGCCCAAGCATGGCTACAGTCTAATGACTGACACCAGTTACATAACAGTGCCCCAGTATGGCCACAGTCTAATGACTGACACCAGTAACATGACAGTACCCCAGTATGGCAACAGTCTAATGACTGACACCGGTAACATAACAGTGCCCCAGTATGGCCACAGTCAAAAGACTGACACCAAGAACATAACAGTACCCCAGTATGGCCACATTCTCATTATTGACACCCGTAACATAACAGTGCCCCAGTATGGCTATAGTCTAATCACTGACACCAGTAACATTACAGTACCCCAGCATGGCCGCAATCTAATGAGTGCCACCAATAACAGAACAATGCCCCAGTATGGCCACTGTCTAATGACTGACACCAGGAACATAACAGTGCCCCAGTATGGCCACAGTCTAATTACTGACGCCAGTAACATAACAGTGCCCCAGTATGGACACAGTCTAATGACTAACACCAGTAACAGAACAGTGCCCCAGCATGGCCACAGTCTAATGACTGACATCAACAAAAGAACAATGCCCCAGCATGGCCACAGTCTAATGACTGACACCAGTAACATGACAGTACCCCAGTATGGCAACAGTCTAATGACTGACACCGGTAACATAACAATGCCCCAGTATGGCCACAGTCTAATGACTGACACCAGTAACAGAACAATGCTCCAGTATGGCCACAGTCTAATGACTGACACCAGTAACATAACAATACCCTAGCATGGCCACAGTCTAATGACTGACACCAGTAACATAACAGTGCCCCAGCATGACTACAGTCTAATGACTGACACCAGTAACAGAACAATGCCCCAGTATGGCCACAGTCTAATGACTGACACCAGTAACATAACAGTGCCCCAGCATGGTCACAGTCTAATGACTGACACCAGTAACATAACAGTGCCCCAGTATGGCCACAGTCTAATGACTATCACCAGTAACAGAACAGTGCCCCAGCATGGCCACAGTCTAATGACTGACACCAGTAACATAAGAGTACCCCAGCATGGCCACTGTCTAATGACTGTCACCAGTAACATAACAGTGTCCCAGTATGGCCACAGTCTAATGAATGACACCAGTAACATAACAATGCCCCAGCATGGCCACAGTCTAATGACTGACACCAGAAACATAACAATGCCCCAGTATGGCCACAGTCTAATGACTGCCACCAGTAACATAACAGTACCCCAGTATGGTCACAGTCTAATGACTGACACCAGAAACATAACAATGCCCCAATATGGCCACAGTCTAATGACTGACACCAGTAATCTAACAGTGCCCCAGTATGGCCACAGTCTAATCACTGCCACCAGTAACCTAACAGTGCCCCAGTATGGCCACAGTCTAATGACTGACACCAGTACCGTAACAGTGCCCCAGTATGGCCACAGTCTAATGACTGATACCAGTAACATAACAGTGCCCCTGTATGGCCAGAGTCTAATGACTGACACCAGTAACATAACAGTACCCCAGTATGGCCACAGTCTAATGACTAACACCAGTAACATAACAGTACCCCAGCATGGCCACAGTCTAATGACTGACACCAGTAACATAACAGTGCCCCAGTATGGCCACAGTCTAATGAATGACACCAGTAACATAACAGTACCCCTTATGGCCACAGTCTAATGACTGACACCAGTAACATAACAGTACCCCAGCATGGCCACAGTCTAATGACTGACACCAGTAACATAACAGTACCCCAGCATGGCCACAGTCTAATGACTGACACCAGTAATATAACAGTGGCCCAATATGGCCACAGTCTAATGACTGACACCAGTAATATAACAGTGCCCCAGTATGGCCACAGTCTAATGACTGACACCAGTAACATAACAATGCCCCAGTATGGCCACAGTCTAATGACTGACACCAGTAATGTAACAGTGCCCCAGTATGGCCACAGTCTAATCACTGACACCAGTAATGTAACAGTGCCCCAGTATGGCCACAGTCTAATGACTGACACCAGTAACATAACAGTACCCCAGTATGGCCACAGTCTAATCACTGACACCAGTAACATAAAATATCTCAGCATGGCCACAGTCTAATGACTGACACCAGTTACATTACAATGCCCCCGCATGGCCACAGTCTAATGACTGACACCGGTAACATAACAGTGCCCCAGTATGGCCACAGTCTAATGACTGACACCAGTAACAGAACAATGCCCCAGTATGGCCACAGTCTAATGACTGACACCAGTAACATAACAATACCCTAGCATGGCCACAGTCTAATGACTAACACCAGTAACATAACAGTGCCCCAGCATGACTACAGTCTATTGACTGACACCAGTAACAGAACAATGCCCCAGTATGGCCACAGTCTAATGACTGACACCAGTAACATAACAGTGCCCCAGCATGGTCACAGTCTAATGACTGACACCAGTAACATAACAGTGCCCCAGTTTGGCCACAGTCTAATGACTATCACCAGTAACAGAACAGTGCCCCAGCACGGCCACAGTCTAATGACTGACACCAGTAACATAAGAGTACCCCAGCATGGCCACTGTCTAATGACTGTCACCAGTAACATAACAGTGTCCCAGTATGGCCACAGTCTAATGAATGACACCTGTAACATAACAGTGCCCCAGCATGACTACAGTCTAATGACTGACACCAGTAACATAACAATGCCCCAGCATGGCCACAGTCTAATGACTGACACCAGAAACATAACAATGCCCCAGTATGGCCACAGTCTAATGACTGCCACCAGTAACATAACAGTACCCCAGCATGGTCACAGTCTAATGACTGACACCAGAAACATAACAATGCCCCAATATGGCCACAGTCTAATGACTGACACCAGTAATCTAACAGTGCCCCAGTATGGCCACAGTCTAATCACTGCCACCAGTAACCTAACAGTGCCCCAGTATGGCCACAGTCTAATGACTGACACCAGTAACGTAACAGTGCCCCAGTATGGCCACAGTCTAATGACTGATACCAGTAACATAACAGTACCCCAGCATGGCCACAGTCTAATGACTGCCACCAGTAACATAACAGTGCCCCAGTATGGCCACAGTCTAATGACTGACACCAGTAACATAACAGTACTCCAGCATGGCCACTGTCTAATAACTGACACCAGTAACATAACAGTGCCCCAGCATGGCCACAGTTTAATGACTGACACCAGTAAAATAAAAATGCCCCAGTATGGCCACAATCTAATGACTGACACCAGTAACATAACAGTGCCCCAGTATGGCCACAGTCTAATGACTGCCACCAGTAACATAACAATACCCCAGTATGGCCACAGTCTAATGACTGACACCAGTAACATAACAGTACCCCAGCATGGCCACAGTCTAATGACTGACACCAGTAATATAACAGTCACCCAATATGGCCACAGTCTAATGACTGACACCTGTAATATAACAGTGGCCCAATATGCCCACAGTCTAATGACTGACACCAGTAATATAACAGTGCCCCTGTATGGCCACAGTCTAATGACTGACACCAGTAACATAACAGTACCCCAGTATGGCCACAGTCTAATGACTAACACCAGTAACATAACAGTACCCCAGCATGGCCACAGTCTAATGACTGACACCAGTAACATAACAGTGCCCCAGTATGGCCACAGTCTAATGAATGACACCAGTAACATAACAGTACCCGTTATGGCCACAGTCTAATGACTGACACCAGTAACATAACAGTACCCCAGCATGGCCACAGTCTAATGACTGACACCAGTAACATAACAGTACCCCAGCATGGCCACAGTCTAATGACTGACACCAGTAATATAACAGTGGCCCAATATGGCCACAGTCTAATGACTGACACCAGTAATATAACAGTGCCCCAGTATGGCCACAGTCTAATGACTGACACCAGTAACATAACAGTGCCCCAGTATGGCCACAGTCTAATGACTGACACCAGTAATGTAACAGTGCCCCAGTATGGCCACAGTCTAATGACTCACACCAGTAACAGAACAGTGCCCCAGCATGACCACTGTCTAATAACTGACACCAGTTACATTACAATGCCCCCGCATGGCCACAATCTAATGACTGACACCAGTAAAATAACAGTGCCCCAGTATGGCCACAATCTAATGACTGACACCAGTAACATAACAGTACCCCAGTATGGCCACCGTCTAATGACTGACACCAGTAATATAACAGTGCCCCAGTATGGCCACAGTCTAATGACTGACACCAGTAATATAACAGTGCCCCAGTATGGCCACAGTCTAATGAATGACACCAGTAACATATCAGTACCCCAGTATGGCCACAGTCTAATGACTGACACCAGTAACATAACAGTACCCCAGCATGGCCACAGTCTAATGACTGACACCAGTAACATAACAGTACCCCAGTATGGCCACCGTCTAATGACTGACACCAGTAATATAACAGTGCCCCAGTATGGCCACAGTCTAATGACTGACACCAGTAATATAACAGTCGCCCAATATGGCCACAGTCTAATGACTGACACCTGTAATATAACAGTGGCCCAATATGGCCACAGTCTAATGACTGACACCAGTAACATAACAGTACCCCAGTATGGCCACAGTCTAATGACTGACACCAGTAATGTAACAGTGCCCCAGTATGGCCACATTCTAATGACTGACACCAGTAACATAACAGTACCCCAGTTTGGACACAGTCTAATGACTGACACCAGTAACAGAACAGTGTCCCAGCATGGCCACAGTCTAATGACTGACACCAGTAACATAACAGTACCGCAGTATGGACGCAGTCTAATGACTGACACCAGTAACATAACAGTACCCCGGCATGGCCACAGTCTAATGACTGACACCAGTAACATAACAGTGCCCCAGTATGGCCACAGTCTAATGACTGACACCAGTAACATAACAGTACCCCAGTATGGCCACAGTCTAATGACTGACACCAGTAACATAACAGTGCCCCAGCATGGCCACAGTTTAATGACTGACACCAGTAACATAACAGTGCCACAGCATGGCCACAGTCTAATGACTGACACCAGTAACATAACAGTGTCCCATTATGGCCACAGTCTAATGACTGACACCAGTAACATAACACTGCCCCAGCATGGCCACAGTCTAATGAATGACACCAGTAACATAACAGTGCCCCAGTATGGTCACAGTCTAATGACTTACACCAGTAACAGAACAATGCCACAGTATGGCCACAGTCTAATGACTGACACCAGTAACATAACAGTGCCCCAGTATGGCCACAGTCTAATGACTGACACCAGTAACATAACAGTACTCCAGCATGGCCACTGTCTAATAACTGGCACCAGTAACATAACAGTGCCCCAGCATGGCCACAGTCTAATGACTGACACCAGTAAAATAACAGTGCCCCAGTATGGCCACAATCTAATGACTGACACCAGTAACATAACAGTGCCCCAGTTTGGCCACAGTCTAATGACTGCCACCAGTAACATAATAATGTCCCAGCATGGCTACAGTCTAATGACTGACACCAGTAACATAACAGTGCCTCATTATGGCCACAGTCTAATGACTGACACCAGTAACATAACAGTACTCCAGCATGGCCACTGCCTAATAACTGACACCAGTAACATAACAGTGCCCCAGCATGGCCACAGTCTAATGACTGACACCAGTAAAATAACAGTGCCCCAGTATGGCCACAATCTAATGACTGACACCAGTAACATAACATTGCCCCAGCATGGCCACAGTCTAATGACTGACACCAGTAACATAAGAGTACCCCAGCATGTCTACAGTCTAATGACTGACACCAGTAACATAACAGTGCCCCAGCATGTCTACAGTCTAATGACTGCCACCAGTAACAGAACAGTGCCCCAGCATGGCCACAGTCTAATGACTGACACCAGTAACATAAAATACCCCAGCATGGCCACAGTCTAATGACTGACACCAGAAACATAACAATGCCCCAATATGGCCACAGTCTAATGACTGACACCAGTAATCTAACAGTGCCCCAGTATGGCCACAGTCTAATGACTGCCACCAGTAACATAACAGTACCCCAGCATGGTCACAGTCTAATGACTGACACCAGAAACATAACAATGCCCCAATATGGCCACAGTCTAATGACTGACACCAGTAATCTAACAGTGCCCCAGTATGGCCACAGTCTAATCACTGCCACCAGTAACCTAACAGTGCCCCAGTATGGCCACAGTCTAATGACTGACACCAGTAACGTAACAGTGCCCCAGTATGGCCACAGTCTAATGACTGATACCAGTAACATAACAGTACCCCAGCATGGCCACAGTCTAATGACTGCCACCAGTAACATAACAGTGCCCCAGTATGGCCACAGTCTAATGACTGACACCAGTAACATAACAGTACTCCAGCATGGCCACTGTCTAATAACTGACACCAGTAACATAACAGTGCCCCAGCATGGCCACAGTTTAATGACTGACACCAGTAAAATAAAAATGCCCCAGTATGGCCACAATCTAATGACTGACACCAGTAACATAACAGTGCCCCAGTATGGCCACAGTCTAATGACTGACACCAGTAACATAACAATACCCCAGTATGGCCACAGTCTAATGACTCACACCAGTAACATAACAGTACCCCAGCATGGCCACAGTCTAATGACTGACACCAGTAATATAACAGTCACCCAATATGGCCACAGTCTAATGACTGACACCTGTAATATAACAGTGGCCCAATATGGCCACAGTCTAATGACTGACACCAGTAATATAACAGTGCCCCTGTATGGCCACAGTCTAATGACTGACACCAGTAACATAACAGTACCCCAGTATGGCCACAGTCTAATGACTAACACCAGTAACATAACAGTACCCCAGCATGGCCACAGTCTAATGACTGACACCAGTAACATAACAGTGCCCCAGTATGGCCACAGTCTAATGAATGACACCAGTAACATAACAGTACCCGTTATGGCCACAGTCTAATGACTGACACCAGTAACATAACAGTACCCCAGCATGGCCACAGTCTAATGACTGACACCAGTAACATAACAGTACCCCAGCATGGCCACAGTCTAATGACTGACACCAGTAATATAACAGTGGCCCAATATGGCCACAGTCTAATGACTGACACCAGTAATATAACAGTGCCCCAGTATGGCCACAGTCTAATGACTGACACCAGTAACATAACAGTGCCTCATTATGGCCACAGTCTAATGACTGACACCAGTAACATAACAGTACTCCAGCATGGCCACTGCCTAATAACTGACACCAGTAACATAACTGCCCCAGCATGGCCACAGTCTAATGACTGACACCAGTAAAATAACAGTGCCCCAGTATGGCCACAATCTAATGACTGACACCAGTAACATTATAGTGCCCCAGTATGGTCACAGTCTAATGACTGCCACCAGTAACATAACAGTGCCCCAGCATGGCCACAGTCTAATGACTGACACCAGTAAAAAAACAGTGCCCCAGTATGGCCACAATCTAATGACTGACACCAGTAACATAACATTGCCCCAGCATGGCCACAGTCTAATGACTGACACCAGTAACATAAGAGTACCCCAGCATGTCTACAGTCTAATGACTGACACCAGTAACATAACAGTGCCCCAGCATGTCTACAGTCTAATGACTGCCACCAGTAACAGAACAGTGCCCCAGCATGGCCACAGTCTAATGACTGACACCAGTAACATAAAATACCCCCAGCATGGCCACAGTCTAATGACTGACACCAGTAACAGAACAGTGCCCCAATATGGCCACAGTCTAATGACTGACACCAGTAACATAACAGTACCCCAGCATGGCCACAGTCTAATGACTGACACAGGTAACATAACAGGACCCCAGTATGGCCACAGTCTAATAACTAACACCAGTAACATAACAGTACCCCAGCATGGCCACAGTCTAATGACTGACACCAGTAACATAACAGTGCCCCAGTATGGCCACAGTCTAATGACTGACACCAGTAACCTAACAGTGCCCCAGTATGGCCACAGTCTAATCACTGCCACCAGTAACATAACAGTGCCCCAGTATGGCCACATTCTAATGACTGACACCAGTAACATAACAGTACCCCAGTTTGGACACAGTCTAATGACTGACACCAGTAACAGAACAGTGTCCCAGCATGGCCACAGTCTAATGACTGACACCAGTAACATAACAGTACCGCAGTATGGACGCAGTCTAATGACTGACACCAGTAACATAACAGTACCCCGGCATGGCCACAGTCTAATGACTGACACCAGTAACATAACAGTGCCCCAGTATGGCCACAGTCTAATGACTGACACCAGTAACATAACAGTACCCCAGTATGGCCACAGTCTAATGACTGACACCAGTAACATAACAGTGCCCCAGCATGGCCACAGTTTAATGACTGACACCAGTAACATAACAGTGCCACAGCATGGCCACAGTCTAATGACTGACACCAGTAACATAACAGTGTCCCATTATGGCCACAGTCTAATGACTGACACCAGTAACATAACACTGCCCCAGCATGGCCACAGTCTAATGAATGACACCAGTAACATAACAGTGCCCCAGTATGGTCACAGTCTAATGACTTACACCAGTAACAGAACAATGCCACAGTATGGCCACAGTCTAATGACTGACACCAGTAACATAACAGTGCCCCAGTATGGCCACAGTCTAATGACTGACACCAGTAACATAACAGTACTCCAGCATGGCCACTGTCTAATAACTGGCACCAGTAACATAACAGTGCCCCAGCATGGCCACAGTCTAATGACTGACACCAGTAAAATAACAGTGCCCCAGTATGGCCACAATCTAATGACTGACACCAGTAACATAACAGTGCCCCAGTTTGGCCACAGTCTAATGACTGCCACCAGTAACATAATAATGTCCCAGCATGGCTACAGTCTAATGACTGACACCAGTAACATAACAGTGCCTCATTATGGCCACAGTCTAATGACTGACACCAGTAACATAACAGTACTCCAGCATGGCCACTGCCTAATAACTGACACCAGTAACATAACTGCCCCAGCATGGCCACAGTCTAATGACTGACACCAGTAAAATAACAGTGCCCCAGTATGGCCACAATCTAATGACTGACACCAGTAACATTACAGTGCCCCAGTATGGCCACAGTCTAATGACTGCCACCAGTAACATAACAGTGCCCCAGCATGGCCACAGTCTAATGACTGACACCAGTAAAATAACAGTGCCCCAGTATGGCCACAATCTAATGACTGACACCAGTAACATAACATTGCCCCAGCATGGCCACAGTCTAATGACTGACACCAGTAACATAAGAGTACCCCAGCATGTCTACAGTCTAATGACTGACACCAGTAACATAACAGTGCCCCAGCATGTCTACAGTCTAATGACTGCCACCAGTAACAGAACAGTGCCCCAGCATGGCCACAGTCTAATGACTGACACCAGTAACATAAAATACCCCAGCATGGCCACAGTCTAATGACTGACACCAGTAACAGAACAGTGCCCCAATATGGCCACAGTCTAATGACTGACACCAGTAACATAACAGTACCCCAGCATGGCCACAGTCTAATGACTGACACAGGTAACATAACAGGACCCCAGTATGGCCACAGTCTAATAACTAACACCAGTAACATAACAGTACCCCAGCATGGCCACAGTCTAATGACTGACACCAGTAACATAACAGTGCCCCAGTATGGCCACAGTCTAATGACTGACACCAGTAACCTAACAGTGCCCCAGTATGGCCACAGTCTAATCACTGCCACCAGTAACATAACAGTGCCCCAGTATGGCCACAGTCTAATGACTGACACCAGTAACGTAACAGTGCCCCAGTATGGCCACAGTCTAATGACTGATACCAGTAACATAACAGTACCCCAGCATGGCCACAGTCTAATGACTGCCACCAGTAACATAACAGTGCCCCAGTATGGCCACAGTCTAATGACTGACATCAGTAAAATAACAGTGCCCCAGTATGGCCACAGTCTAATGACTGACACCAGTAACAGAACAATGCCACAGTATGGCCACAGTCTAATGACTGACACCAGTAACATAACAGTGCCCCAGTATTGCCACAGTCTAATGACTGACACCAGTAACATAACAGTACTCCAGCATGGCCACTGTCTAATAACTGACACCAGTAACATAACAGTGCCCCAGCATGGCCACAGTTTAATGACTGACACCAGTAAAATAACAGTGCCCCAGTATGGCCACAATCTAATGACTGACACCAGTAACATAACAGTGCCCCAGTATGGCCACAGTCTAATGACTGCCACCAGTAACATAACAATACCCCAGTATGGCCACAGTCTAATGACTGACACCAGTAACATAACAGTAGCCCAGTATGGCCACAGTCTAATGACTGACACCAGTAACATAACAGTAGCCCAGCATGGCCACAGTCTAATGACTGCCACCAGTAACATAACAATACCCCAGTATGGCCACAGTCTAATGACTGACACCAGTAACATAACAGTAGCCCAGCATGGCCACAGTCTAATGACTAACACCAGTAATATAACAGTCGCCCAATATGGCCACAGTCTAATGACTGACACCTGTAATATAACAGTGGCCCAATATGGCCACAGTCTAATGACTGACACCAGTAATATAACAGTGCCCCTGTATGGCCACAGTCTAATGACTGACACCAGTAACATAACAGTACCCCAGTATAGCCACAGTCTAATGACTAACACCAGTAACATAACAGTACCCCAGCATGGCCACAGTCTAATGACTGACACCAGTAACATAACAGTGCCCCAGTATGGCCACAGTCTAATGAATGACACCAGTAACATAACAGTACCCCAGCATGGCCACAGTCTAATGACTGACACCAGTAATATAACAGTGGCCCAATATGGCCACAGTCTAATGACTGACACCAGTAACATAACAGTACCCCAGTATGGCCACAGTCTAATGACTCACACCAGTAACAGAACAGTGCGCCAGCATGACCACTGTCTAATAACTGACACCAGTAACATAACAGTGCCCCCGCATGGCCACAATCTAATGACTGACACCAGTAAAATAACAGTGCCCCAGTATGGCCACAATCTAATGACCGACACCAGTAACATAACAGTACCCCAGTATGGCCACCGTCTAATGACTGACATAAGTAACATAACAGCACCCCAGTATGGCCACAGTCTAATGACTGACACCAGTAATTTAACAGTGCCCCAGTATGGCCACAGTCTAATGACTGACACCAGTAATATAACAGTGCCCCAGTATGGCCACAGTCTAATGAATGACACCAGTAACATATCAGTACCCCAGTATGGCCACAGTCTAATGACTGACACCAGTAACATAACAGTGCCCCAGCATGGCCACAGTCTAATGACTGACACCAGTAATATAACAGTGGCCCAATATGGCCACAGTCTAATGACTGACACCTGTAATATAACAGTGGCCCAATATGGCCACAGTCTAATGACTGACACCAGTAACATAACAGTACCCCAGTATGGCCACAGTCTAATGACTGACGCCAGTAATGTAACAGTGCCCCAGTATGGCCACATTCTAATGACTGACACCAGTAATGTAACAGTGCCCCAGTATGGCCACATTCTAATGACTGACACCAGTAACATAACAGTACCCCAGTTTGAACACAGTCTAATGACTGACACCAGTAACAGAACAGTGTCCCAGCATGGCCACAGTCTAATGACTGACACCAGTAACATAACAGTGTCCCATTATGGCCACAGTCTAATGACTGACACCAGTAACATAACACTGCCCCAGCATGGCCACAGTCTAATGAATGACACCAGTAACATAACAGTGCCCCAGTATGGCCACAGTCTAATGACTTACACCAGTAACAGAACAATGCCACAGTATGGCCACAGTCTAATGACTGACACCAGTAACATAACAGTGCCCCAGTATGGCCACAGTCTAATGACTGACACCAGTAACATAACAGTACTCCAGCATGGCCACTGTCTAATAACTGGCACCAGTAACATAACAGTGCCCCAGCATGGCCACAGTCTAATGACTGACACCAGTAAAATAACAGTGCCCCAGTATGGCCACAATCTAATGACTGACACCAGTAACATAACAGTGCCCCAGTTTGGCCACAGTCTAATGACTGCCACCAGTAACATAATAATGTCCCAGCATGGCTACAGTCTAATGACTGACACCAGTAACATAACAGTGCCCCATTATGGCCACAGTCTCATGACTGACACCAGTAACATAACAGTACCCCAGCATGGCCACAGTCTAATGACTGACACCAGTAACATAACAGTACCCCAGCATGGCCACAGTCTAATGACTGACACCAGTAATATAACAGTGGCCCAATATGGCCACAGTCTAATGACTGACACCAGTAACATAACAGTACCCCAGTATGGCCACAGTCTAATGATTGACACCAGTAACATAAAATATCTAATCATGGCCACAGTCTAATGACTCACACCAGTGACAGAACAGTGCCCCAGCATGACCACTGTCTAATAACTGACACCAGTAACATAACAGTGCCCCCGCATGGCCACAATCTAATGACTGACACCAGTAAAATAACAGTGCCCCAGTATGGCCACAATCTAATGACCGACACCAGTAACATAACAGTACCCCAGTATGGCCACCGTCTAATGACTGACATAAGTAACATAACAGCACCCCAGTATGGCCACAGTCTAATGACTGACACCAGTAATTTAACAGTGCCCCAGTATGGCCACAGTCTAATGACTAACACCAGTAATATAACATTGCCCCAGTATGGCCACAGTCTAATGAATGACACCAGTAACATATCAGTACCCCAGTATGGCCACAGTCTAATGACTGACACCAGTAACATAACAGTGCCCCAGCATGGCCACAGTCTAATGACTGACACCAGTAATATAACAGTCGCCCAATATGGCCACAGTCTAATGACTGACACCTGTAATATAACAGTGGCCCAATATGGCCACAGTCTAATGACTGACACCAGTAACATAACAGTACCCCAGTATGGCCACAGTCTAATGACTGACGCCAGTAATGTAACAGTGCCCCAGTATGGCCACATTCTAATGACTGACACCAGTAATGTAACAGTGCCCCAGTATGGCCACATTCTAATGACTGACACCAGTAACATAACAGTACCCCAGTTTGGACACAGTCTAATGACTGACACCAGTAACATAACACTGCCCCATATGGCCACAGTCTAATGACTTACACCAGTAACAGAACAATGCCACAGTATGGCCACAGTCTAATGACTGACACCAGTGACATAACAGTGCCCCAGTATGGCCACAGTCTAATGACTGACACCAGTAACATAACAGTACTCCAGCATGGCCACTGTCTAATAACTGGCACCAGTAACATAACAGTGCCCCAGCATGGCCACAGTCTAATGACTGACACCAGTAAAATAACAGTGCCCCAGTATGGCCACAATCTAATGACTGACACCAGTAACATAACAGTGCCCCAGTTTGGCCACAGTCTAATGACTGCCACCAGTAACATAATAATGTCCCAGCATGGCTACAGTCTAATGACTGACACCAGTAACATAACAGTGCCCCATTATGGCCACAGTCTAATGACTGACACCAGTAACATAACAGTACTCCAGCATGGCCACTGCCTAATGACTGACACCAGTAACATAATAGTGCCCCAGCATGGCCACAGTCTAATGACTGACACCAGTAACATAACAGTGCCCCAGTATGGCCACAATCTAATGACTGACACCAGTAACATTACAGTGCCCCAGTATGGCCACAGTCTAATGACTGCCACCAGTAACATAACAGTGCCCCAGCATGGCCACAGTCTAATGACTGACACCAGTAACATAAGAGTACCCCAGCATGACTACAGTCTAATGACTGACACCAGTAACATAACAGTGCCCCAGCATGGCCACAGTCTAATGACTGACACCAGTAACATAACAGTGCCCCAGCATGTCTACAGTCTAATGACTGCCACCAGTAACATAACAGTGCCCCAGTATGGCCACAGTCTAATGACTGCCACCAGTAACATAACAGTGCCCCAGCATGGCCACAGTCTAATGACTGACACCAGTAACATAACTGTGCCCCAGTATGGCAACAGTCTAATGACTGACACCAGTAACATAACAGTACCCCAATGTGGCGAGAGTCTAATGACTGACACCAGTAACATAACAGTGCCTCAGTATGGCCACAGTCTAATGACTGACACGAGTAACATAACAGTACCCCAGTATGGCCACAGTCTAATGACTGACACCAGTAACATAACAGCACCCCAGTATGGCCACAGTCTAATGACTGACACCAGTAATATAACATTGCCCCAGTATGGCCACAGTCTAATGACTGACACCAGTAATATAACAGTGCCCCAGTATGGCCACTGTCTAATGACTGACACCAGTAACATAACAGTGCCCCAGTATGGCCACAGTCTAATGACTGACACCAGTAACATAACAATACCCCAGCATGGCCACAGTCTAATGAATTACACCAGTAACATAACAGTACCCCTGTATGGCCACAGTCTAATGACTGACACCAGTAACATAACAGTACCCCAGCATGGCCACAGTCTAATGACTGACACCAGTAACATAACAGTACCCCAGCATGGCCACAGTCTAATGACTGACACCAGTAATATAACAGTGGCCCAATATGGCCACAGTCTAATGACTGACACCAGTAACATAACAGTGCCCCAGAATGGCCACCGTCTAATGACTGACATAAGTAACATAACAGCACGCCAGTATGGCCACACTCTAATGACTGACACCAGTAATATAACAGTGCCCCAGTATGGCCACAGTCTAATGACTGACACCAGTAATATAACAGTGCCCCAGTATGGCCACAGTCTAATGAATGACACCAGTAACATGTCAGTACCCCAGTATGGCCACAGTCTAATGACTGACACCAGTAACATAATAGTGCCCCAGCATGGCCACAGTCTAATGACTGACACCAGTAATATAACAGTCGCCTAAAATGGCCACAGTCTAATGACTGACACCAGTAATATAACAGTGGCCCAATATGGCCACAGCCAAATGAATGACACCAGTAATATAACAGTGCCCCTGTATGGCCACAGTCTAATGACTAACACCAGTAACATAACAGTACCCCAGCATGGCCACAGTCTAATGACTGACACCAGTAACATAACAGTGCCCCAGTATGGCCACAGTCTAATGACTGACACCAGTAATGTAACAGTGCCCCAGTATGGCCACAGTCTAATGACTGACACCAGTAACGTAACAGTGCCCCAGTATGGCCACAGTCTAATGACTGACACCAGTAACATAACAGTACCCCAGTATGGCCACAGTCTAATGACTGACGCCAGTAATGTAACAGTGCCCCAGTATGACCACATTCTAATGACTGACACCAGTAATGTAACATTGCCCCAGTATGGCCACATTCTAATGACTGACACCAGTAACAGAACAGTGCCCCAGCATGGCCACAGTTTAATGACTGACACCAGTAACATAACAGTGCCACAGCATGGCCACAGTCTAATGACTGACACCAGTAACATAACAGTGCCACAGTATGGCCACAGTCTAATGACTGACACCAGTAACATAACAGTACCCCGGCATGGCCACAGTCTAATGACTGACACCAGTAACATAACAGTGCCCCAGTATGGCCACAGTCTAATGACTGACACCAGTAACATAACAGTACCCCAGTATGGCCACAGTCTAATGACTGACACCAGTAACATAACAGTACCCCAGTATGGCCACTGTCTAATGACTGACACCAGTAACATAACAGTGCCCCAGTATGGCCACAGTCTAATGACTGACACCAGTAACATAACAGTGTCCCATTATGGCCACAGTCTAATGACTGACACCAGTAACATAACACTGCCCCAGCATGGCCACAGTCTGATGAATGACACCAGTAACATAACAGTGCCCCAGTATGGCCACAGTCTAATGACTTACACCAGTAACAGAACAATGCCACAGTATGGCCACAATATGGCCACAGTCTAATGACTGACACCAGTAACATAACAGTGCCCCAGTATGGCCACAGTCTAATGACTGACACCAGTAACAAAACAGTACTCCAGCATGTCCACTGTCTAATAACTGGCACCAGTAACATAACAGTGCCCCAGCATGGCCACAGTCTAATGACTGACACCAGTAAAATAACAGTGCCCCAGTATGGCCACAGTCTAATGACTGACACCAGTAACATAACAGTGCCCCATTATGGCCACAGTCTAATGACTGACACCAGTAACATAACAGTACTCCAGCATGGCCACTGCCTAATAACTGACACCAGTAACATAACAGTGCCCCAGCATGGCCACAGTCTAATGACTGACACCAGTAAAATAACAGTGCCCCAGTATGGCCACAGTCTAATGACTGCCACCAGTAACATAACAGTGCCCCAGCATGGCCACAGTCTAATGACTGACACCAGTAAAATAACAGTACCCCAGTATGGCCACAATCTAATGATTGACGCCAGTAACATAACAGTGCCCCAGCATGGCCACAGTCTAATGACTGACACCAGTAACATAACTGTGCCCCAGTATGGCCACAATCTAATGATTGACGCCAGTAACATAACAGTGCCCCAGCATGGCCACAGTCTAATGACTGACACCAGTAAAATAACAGTGACCCAGTATGGCCACAATCTAATGATTGACGCCAGTAACATAACAGTGCCCCAGCATGGCCACAGTCTAATGACTGACACCAGTAAAATAACAGTACCCCAGTATGGCCACAATCTAATGATTGACGCCAGTAACATAACAGTGCCCCAGCATGGCCACAGTCTAATGACTGACACCAGTAAAATAACAGTACCCCAGTATGGCCACAATCTAATGATTGACGCCAGTAACATAACAGTGCCCCAGCATGGCCACAGTCTAATGACTGACACCAGTAAAATAACAGTGCCCCAGTATGGCCACAGTCTAATGACTGCCACCAGTAACATAACAGTGCCCCAGCATGGCCACAGTCTAATGACTGACACCAGTAACATAACAGTGCCCCAGCATGGCCACAGTCTAATGACTGACACCAGTAACATAACTGTGCCCCAGTATGGCAACAGTCTAATGACTGACACCAGTAACATAACAGTACCCCAATGTGGCGAGAGTCTAATGACTGACACCAGTAACATAACAGTGCCTCAGTATGGCCACAGTCTAATGACTGACACCAGTAACATAACAGTACCCCAGTATGGCCACAGTCTAATGACTGACACCAGTAACATAACAGCACCCCAGTATGGCCACAGTCTAATGACTGACACCAGTAATATAACATTGCCCCAGTATGGCCACAGTCTAATGACTGACACCAGTAATATAACAGTCGCCCAATATGGCCACAGTCTAATGACTGACACCTGTAATATAACAGTGGCCCAATATGGCCACAGTCTAATGACTGACACCAGTAACATAACAGTACCCCAGTATGGCCACAGTCTAATGACTGACGCCAGTAATGTAACAGTGCCCCAGTATGGCCACATTCTAATGACTGACACCAGTAATGTAACAGTGCCCCAGTATGGCCACATTCTAATGACTGACACCAGTAACATAACAGTACCCCAGTTTGGACACAGTCTAATGACTGACACCAGTAACAGAACAGTGTCCCAGCATGGCCACAGTCTAATGACTGACACCAGTAACATAACAGTGTCCCATTATGGCCACAGTCTAATGACTGACACCAGTAACATAACACTGCCCCAGCATGGCCACAGTCTAATGAATGACACCAGTAACATAACAGTGCCCCAGTATGGCCACAGTCTAATGACTTACACCAGTAACAGAACAATGCCACAGTATGGCCACAGTCTAATGACTGACACCAGTAACATAACAGTGCCCCAGTATGGCCACAGTCTAATGACTGACACCAGTAACATAACAGTACTCCAGCATGGCCACTGTCTAATAACTGGCACCAGTAACATAACAGTGCCCCAGCATGGCCACAGTCTAATGACTGACACCAGTAAAATAACAGTGCCCCAGTATGGCCACAATCTAATGACTGACACCAGTAACATAACAGTGCCCCAGTTTGGCCACAGTCTAATGACTGCCACCAGTAACATAATAATGTCCCAGCATGGCTACAGTCTAATGACTGACACCAGTAACATAACAGTGCCCCATTATGGCCACAGTCTAATGACTGACACCAGTAACATAACAGTACTCCAGCATGGCCACTGCCTAATAACTGACACCAGTAACATAACAGTGCCCCAGCATGGCCACAGTCTAATGACTGACACCAGTAAAATAACAGTGCCCCAGTATGGCCACAATCTAATGACTGACACCAGTAACATTACAGTGCCCCAGTATGGCCACAGTCTAATGACTGCCACCAGTAACATAACAGTGCCCCAGCATGGCCACAGTCTAATGACTGACACCAGTAAAATAACAGTGCCCCAGTATGGCCACAGTCTAATGACTGACACCAGTAACATAAGAGTACCCCAGCATGACTACAGTCTAATGACTGACACCAGTAACATAACAGTGCCCCAGCATGGCCACAGTCTAATGACTGACACCAGTAACATAACAGTGCCCCAGCATGTCTACAGTCTAATGACTGCCACCAGTAACATAACAGTGCCCCAGTATGGCCACAGTCTAATGACTGCCACCAGTAACATAACAGTGCCCCAGCATGGCCACAGTCTAATGACTGACACCAGTAACATAACTGTGCCCCAGTATGGCAACAGTCTAATGACTGACACCAGTAACATAACAGCACCCCAGTATGGCCACAGTCTAATGACTGACACCAGTAATGTAACAGTGCCCCAGTATTGCCACAGTCTAATGACTGACACCAGTAATGTAACAGTGCCCCAGTATGGCCACAGTCTAATGACTGACACCAGTAACATAACAGTACCCCAGTATGGCCACAGTCTAATGACTGACACCAGTAACATTGAAATACCCCAGCATGGCCACAGTCTAATGACTCACACCAGTAACAGAACAGTGCCCCAGCATGGCCACTGTCTAATAACTGACACCAGTAACATAACAGTGCCCCAGCATGGCCACAATCTAATGACTGACACCAGTAAAATAACAGTGCCCCAGTATGGCCACAATCTAATGACTGACACCAGTAACATAACAGTACCCCAGTATGGCCACAGTCTAATGACTGACACCAGTAATATAACAGTGGCCCAGTATGGCCACAGTCTAATGACTGACACCAGTAATATAACAGTGCCCCAGTATGGCCACAGTCTAATGAATGACACCAGTAATATAACAGTGCCCCAGTATGGCCACAGTCTAATGACTGACACCAGTAATATAACAGTGCCCCAGTATGGCCACAGTCTAATGAATGACACCAGTAACATGTCAGTACCCCAGTATGGCCACAGTCTAATGACTGACACCAGTAACATAATAGTGCCCCAGCATGGCCACAGTCTAATGACTGACACCAGTAATATAACAGTCGCCTAAAATGGCCACAGTCTAATGACTGACACCAGTAATATAACAATGGCCCAATATGGCCACAGCCTAATGACTGACACCAGTAATATAACAGTGCCCCTGTATGGCCACAGTCTAATGACTAACACCAGTAACATAACAGTACCCCAGCATGGCCACAGTCTAATGACTGACACCAGTAATATAACAGTGGCCCAATATGGCCACAGTCTAATGACTGACACCAGTAACATAACAGTGCCCCAGTATGGCCACAGTCTAATGACTGACACCAGTAATGTAACAGTGCCCCAGTATGGCGACAGTCTAATGACTGACACCAGTAACGTAACAGTGCCCCAGTATGGCCACAGTCTAATGACTGACACCAGTAACATAACATTACCCCAGTATGGCCACAGTCTAATGACTGACGCCAGTAATGTAACAGTGCCCCAGTATGACCACATTCTAATGACTGACACCAGTAATGTAACATTGCCCCAGTATGGCCACAGTCTAATGAATGACACCAGTAACATATCAGTACCCCAGTATGGCCACAGTCTAATGACTGACACCAGTAACATAACAGTGCCCCAGCATGGCCACAGTCTAATGACTGACACCAGTAATATAACAGTCGCCCAATATGGCCACAGTCTAATGACTGACACCTGTAATATAACAGTGGCCCAATATGGCCACAGTCTAATGACTGACGCCAGTAATGTAACAGTGCCCCAGTATGGCCACATTCTAATGACTGACACCAGTAATGTAACAGTGCCCCAGTATGGCCACATTCTAATGACTGACACCAGTAACATAACAGTACCCCAGTTTGGACACAGTCTAATGACTGACACCAGTAACAGAACAGTGTCCCAGCATGGCCACAGTCTAATGACTGACACCAGTAACATAACAGTGTCCCATTATGGCCACAGTCTAATGACTGACACCAGTAACATAACACTGCCCCAGCATGGCCACAGTCTAATGAATGACACCAGTAACATAACAGTGCCCCAGTATGGCCACAGTCTAATGACTTACACCAGTAACAGAACAATGCCACAGTATGGCCACAGTCTAATGACTGACACCAGTAACATAACAGTGCCCCAGTATGGCCACAGTCTAATGACTGACACCAGTAACATAACAGTACTCCAGCATGGCCACTGTCTAATAACTGGCACCAGTAACATAACAGTGCCCCAGCATGGCCACAGTCTAATGACTGACACCAGTAAAATAACAGTGCCCCAGTATGGCCACAATCTAATGACTGACACCAGTAACATAACAGTGCCCCAGTTTGGCCACAGTCTAATGACTGCCACCAGTAACATAATAATGTCCCAGCATGGCTACAGTCTAATGACTGACACCAGTAACATAACAGTGCCCCATTATGGCCACAGTCTAATGACTGACACCAGTAACATAACAGTACTCCAGCATGGCCACTGCCTAATGACTGACACCAGTAACATAATAGTGCCCCAGCATGGCCACAGTCTAATGACTGACACCAGTAACATAACAGTGCCCCAGTATGGCCACAATCTAATGACTGACACCAGTAACATTACAGTGCCCCAGTATGGCCACAGTCTAATGACTGCCACCAGTAACATAACAGTGCCCCAGCATGGCCACAGTCTAATGACTGACACCAGTAACATAAGAGTACCCCAGCATGACTACAGTCTAATGACTGACACCAGTAACATAACAGTGCCCCAGCATGGCCACAGTCTAATGACTGACACCAGTAACATAACAGTGCCCCAGCATGTCTACAGTCTAATGACTGCCACCAGTAACATAACAGTGCCCCAGTAGGGCCACAGTCTAATGACTGCCACCAGTAACATAACAGTGCCCCAGCATGGCCACAGTCTAATGACTGACACCAGTAACATAACTGTGCCCCAGTATGGCAACAGTCTAATGACTGACACCAGTAACATAACAGTACCCCAATGTGGCGAGAGTCTAATGACTGACACCAGTAACATAACAGTGCCTCAGTATGGCCACAGTCTAATGACTGACACGAGTAACATAACAGTACCCCAGTATGGCCACAGTCTAATGACTGACACCAGTAACATAACAGCACCCCAGTATGGCCACAGTCTAATGACTGACACCAGTAATATAACATTGCCCCAGTATGGCCACAGTCTAATGACTGACACCAGTAACATAACAGTGCCCCAGTATGGCCACAGTCTAATGACTGACACCAGTAACATAACAATACCCCAGCATGGCCACAGTCTAATGAATGACACCAGTAACATAACAGTACCCCTGTATGGCCACAGTCTAATGACTGACACCAGTAACATAACAGTACCCCAGCATGGCCACAGTCTAATGACTGACACCAGTAACATAACAGTACCCCAGCATGGCCACAGTCTAATGACTGACACCAGTAATATAACAGTGGCCCAATATGGCCACAGTCTAATGACTGACACCAGTAACATAACAGTGCCCCAGAATGGCCACAGTCTAATGACTGACACCAGTAACATAACAGTGCCCCAGTATGGCCACCGTCTAATGACTGACATAAGTAACATAACAGCACGCCAGTATGGCCACACTCTAATGACTGACACCAGTAATATAACAGTGCCCCAGTATGGCCACAGTCTAATGACTGACACCAGTAATATAACAGTGCCCCAGTATGGCCACAGTCTAATGAATGACACCAGTAACATGTCAGTACCCAAGTATGGCCACAGTCTAATGACTGACACCAGTAACATAATAGTGCCCCAGCATGGCCACAGTCTAATGACTGACACCAGTAATATAACAGTCGCCTAAAATGGCCACAGTCTAATGACTGACACCAGTAATATAACAGTGGCCCAATATGGCCACAGCCTAATGACTGACACCAGTAATATAACAGTGCCCCTGTATGGCCACAGTCTAATGACTAACACCAGTAACATAACAGTACCCCAGCATGGCCACAGTCTAATGACTGACACCAGTAACATAACAGTGCCCCAGTATGGCCACAGTCTAATGACTGACACCAGTAATGTAACAGTGCCCCAGTATGGCCACAGTCTAATGACTGACACCAGTAACGTAACAGTGCCCCAGTATGGCCACAGTCTAATGACTGACACCAGTAACATAACAGTACCCCAGTATGGCCACAGTCTAATGACTGACGCCAGTAATGTAACAGTGCCCCAGTATGACCACATTCTAATGACTGACACCAGTAATGTAACATTGCCCCAGTATGGCTACATTCTAATGACTGACACCAGTAACAGAACAGTGCCCCAGCATGGCCACAGTTTAATGACTGACACCAGTAACATAACAGTGCCACAGCATGGCCACAGTCTAATGACTGACACCAGTAACATAACAGTGCCACAGTATGGCCACAGTCTAATGACTGACACCAGTAACATAACAGTACCCCGGCATGGCCACAGTCTAATGACTGACACCAGTAACATAACAGTGCCCCAGTATGGCCACAGTCTAATGACTGACACCAGTAACATAACAGTACCCCAGTATGGCCACAGTCTAATGACTGACACCAGTAACATAACAGTACCCCAGTATGGCCACTGTCTAATGACTGACACCAGTAACATAACAGTGCCCCAGTATGGCCACAGTCTAATGACTGACACCAGTAACATAACAGTGTCCCATTATGGCCACAGTCTAATGACTGACACCAGTAACATAACACTGCCCCAGCATGGCCACAGTCTAATGAATGACACCAGTAACATAACAGTGCCCCAGTATGGCCACAGTCTAATGACTTACACCAGTAACAGAACGATGCCACAGTATGGCCACAGTATGGCCACAGTCTAATGACTGACACCAGTAACATAACAGTGCCCCAGTATGGCCACAGTCTAATGACTGACACCAGTAACAAAACAGTACTCCAGCATGTCCACTGTCTAATAACTGGCACCAGTAACATAACAGTGCCCCAGCATGGCCACAGTCTAATGACTGACACCAGTAAAATAACAGTGCCCCAGTATGGCCACAGTCTAATGACTGACACCAGTAACATAACAGTGCCCCATTATGGCCACAGTCTAATGACTGACACCAGTAACATAACAATACTCCAGCATGGCCACTGCCTAATAACTGACACCAGTAACATAACAGTGCCCCAGCATGGCCACAGTCTAATGACTGACACCAGTAAAATAACAGTGCCCCAGTATGGCCACAGTCTAATGACTGCCACCAGTAACATAACAGTGCCCCAGCATGGCCACAGTCTAATGACTGACACCAGTAAAATAACAGTACCCCAGTATGGCCACAATCTAATGATTGACGCCAGTAACATAACAGTGCCCCAGCATGGCCACAGTCTAATGACTGACACCAGTAACATAACAGTGCCCCAGCATGGCCACAGTCTAATGACTGACACCAGTAACATAACTGTGCCCCAGTATGGCAACAGTCTAATGACTGACACCAGTAACATAACAGTACCCCAATGTGGCGAGAGTCTAATGACTGACACCAGTAACATAACAGTGCCTCAGTATGGCCACAGTCTAATGACTGACACCAGTAACATAACAGTACCCCAGTATGGCCACAGTCTAATGACTGACACCAGTAACATAACAGCACCCCAGTATGGCCACAGTCTAATGACTGACACCAGTAATATAACATTGCCCCAGTATGGCCACAGTCTAATGACTGACACCAGTAATATAACAGTCGCCCAATATGGCCACAGTCTAATGACTGACACCTGTAATATAACAGTGGCCCAATATGGCCACAGTCTAATGACTGACACCAGTAACATAACAGTACCCCAGTATGGCCACAGTCTAATGACTGACGCCAGTAATGTAACAGTGCCCCAGTATGGCCACATTCTAATGACTGACACCAGTAATGTAACAGTGCCCCAGTATGGCCACATTCTAATGACTGACACCAGTAACATAACAGTACCCTTGTTTGGACACAGTCTAATGACTGACACCAGTAACAGAACAGTGTCCCAGCATGGCCACAGTCTAATGACTGACACCAGTAACATAACAGTGTCCCATTATGGCCACAGTCTAATGACTGACACCAGTAACATAACACTGCCCCAGCATGGCCACAGTCTAATGAATGACACCAGTAACATAACAGTGCCCCAGTATGGCCACAGTCTAATGACTTACACCAGTAACAGAACAATGCCACAGTATGGCCACAGTCTAATGACTGACACCAGTAACATAACAGTGCCCCAGTATGGCCACAGTCTAATGACTGACACCAGTAACATAACAGTACTCCAGCATGGCCACTGTCTAATAACTGGCACCAGTAACATAACAGTGCCCCAGCATGGCCACAGTCTAATGACTGACACCAGTAAAATAACAGTGCCCCAGTATGGCCACAATCTAATGACTGACACCAGTAACATAACAGTGCCCCAGTTTGGCCACAGACTAATGACTGCCACCAGTAACATAATAATGTCCCAGCATGGCTACAGTCTAATGACTGACACCAGTAACATAACAGTGCCCCATTATGGCCACAGTCTAATGACTGACACCAGTAACATAACAGTACTCCATCATGGCCACTGCCTAATAACTGACACCAGTAACATAACAGTGCCCCAGCATGGCCACACTCTAATGACTGACACCAGTAAAATAACAGTGCCCCAGTATGGCCACAATCTAATGACTGACACCAGTAACATTACAGTGCCCCAGTATGGCCACAGTCTAATGACTGCCACCAGTAACATAACAGTGCCCCAGCATGGCCACAGTCTAATGACTGACACCAGCAAAATAACAGTGCCCCAGTATGGCCACAGTCTAATGACTGACACCAGTAACATAAGAGTACCCCAGCATGACTACAGTCTAATGACTGACACCAGTAACATAACAGTGCCCCAGCATGGCCACAGTCTAATGACTGACACCAGTAACATAACAGTGCCCCAGCATGTCTACAGTCTAATGACTGCCACCAGTAACATAACAGTGCCCCAGTATGGCCACAGTCTAATGACTGCCACCAGTAACATAACAGTGCCCCAGCATGGCCACAGTCTAATGACTGACACCAGTAACATAACTGTGCCCCAGTATGGCAACAGTCTAATGACTGACACCAGTAACATAACAGTACCCCAATGTGGCGAGAGTCTAATGACTGACACCAGTAACATAACAGTGCCTCAGTATGGCCACAGTCTAATGACTGACACGAGTAACATAACAGTACCCCAGTATGGCCACAGTCTAATGACTGACACCAGTAACATAACAGCACCCCAGTATGGCCACAGTCTAATGACTGACACCAGTAATATAACATTGCCCCAGTATGGCCACAGTCTAATGACTGACACCAGTAATATAACAGTGCCCCAGTAAGGCCACTGTCTAATGACTGACACCAGTAACATAACAGTGCCCCAGTATGGCCACAGTCTAATGACTGACACCAGTAACATAACAATACCCCAGCATGGCCACAGTCTAATGAATGACACCAGTAACATAACAGTACCCCTGTATGGCCACAGTCTAATGACTGACACCAAGTAACATAACAGTACCCCAGCATGGCCACAGTCTAATGACTGACACCAGTAACATAACAGTACCCCAGCATGGCCACAGTCTAATGACTGACACCAGTAATATAACAGTGGCCCAATATGGCCACAGTCTAATGACTGACACCAGTAACATAACAGTGCCCCAGAATGGCCACAGTCTAATGACTGACACCAGTAATGTAACAGTGCCCCAGTATTGCCACAGTCTAATGACTGACACCAGTAATGTAACAGTGCCCCAGTATGGCCACAGTCTAATGACTGACACCAGTAACATAACAGTACCCCAGTATGGCCACAGTCTAATGACTGACACCAGTAACATTGAAATACCCCAGCATGGCCACAGTCTAATGACTCACACTAGTAACAGAACAGTGCCCCAGCATGGCCACTGTCTAATAACTGACACCAGTAACATAACAGTGCCCCAGCATGGCCACAATCTAATGACTGACACCAGTAAAATAACAGTGCCCCAGTATGGCCACAATCTAATGACTGACACCAGTAACATAACAGTACCCCAGTATGGCCACCGTCTAATGACTGACATAAGTAACATAACAGCACGCCAGTATGGCCACACTCTAATGACTGACACCAGTAATATAACAGTGCCCCAGTATGGCCACAGTCTAATGACTGACACCAGTAATATAACAGTGCCCCAGTATGGCCACAGTCTAATGAATGACACCAGTAACATGTCAGTACCCCAGTATGGCCACAGTCTAATGACTGACACCAGTAACATAATAGTGCCCCAGCATGGCCACAGTCTAATGACTGACACCAGTAATATAACAGTCGCCTAAAATGGCCACAGTCTAATGACTGACACCAGTAATATAACAGTGGCCCAATATGGCCACAGCCTAATGACTGACACCAGTAATATAACAGTGCCCCTGTATGGCCACAGTCTAATGACTAACACCAGTAACATAACAGTACCCCAGCATGGCCACAGTCTAATGACTGACACCAGTAACATAACAGTGCCCCAGTATGGCCACAGTCTAATGACTGACACCAGTAATGTAACAGTGCCCCAGTATGGCCACAGTCTAATGACTGACACCAGTAACGTAACAGTGCCCCAGTATGGCCACAGTCTAATGACTGACACCAGTAACATAACAGTACCCCAGTATGGCCACAGTCTAATGACTGACGCCAGTAATGTAACAGTGCCCCAGTATGACCACATTCTAATGACTGACACCAGTAATGTAACATTGCCCCAGTATGGCCACATTCTAATGACTGACACCAGTAACAGAACAGTGCCCCAGCATGGCCACAGTTTAATGACTGACACCAGTAACATAACAGTGCCACAGCATGGCCACAGTCTAATGACTGACACCAGTAACATAACAGTGCCACAGTATGGCCACAGTCTAATGACTGACACCAGTAACATAACAGTACCCCGGCATGGCCACAGTCTAATGACTGACACCAGTAACATAACAGTGCCCCAGTATGGCCACAGTCTAATGACTGACACCAGTAACATAACAGTACCCCAGTATGGCCACAGTCTAATTACTGACACCAGTAACATAACAGTGCCCCAGCATGGCCACAGTCTAATGACTGACACCAGCAAAATAACAGTGCCCCAGTATGGCCACAGTCTAATGACTGACACCAGTAACATAAGAGTACCCCAGCATGACTACAGTCTAATGACTGACACCAGTAACATAACAGTGCCCCAGCATGGCCACTGTCTAATGACTGACACCAGTAACATAACAGTGCCCCAGCATGTCTACAGTCTAATGACTGCCACCAGTAACATAACAGTGCCCCAGTATGGCCACAGTCTAATGACTGCCACCAGTAACATAACAGTGCCCCAGCATGGCCACAGTCTAATGACTGACACCAGTAACATAACTGTGCCCCAGTATGGCAACAGTCTAATGACTGACACCAGTAACATAACAGTGCCTCAGTATGGCCACAGTCTAATGACTGACACGAGTAACATAACAGTACCCCAGTATGGCCACAGTCTAATGACTGACACCAGTAATATAACATTGCCCCAGTATGGCCACAGTCTAATGACTGACACCAGTAATATAACAGTGCCCCAGTAAGGCCACTGTCTAATGACTGACACCAGTAACATAACAGTGCCCCAGTATGGCCACAGTCTAATGACTGACACCAGTGACATAACAATACCCCAGCATGGCCACAGTCTAATGAATGACACCAGTAACATAACAGTACCCCTGTATGGCCACAGTCTAATGACTGACACCAAGTAACATAACAGTACCCCAGCATGGCCACAGTCTAATGACTGACACCAGTAACATAACAGTACCCCAGCATGGCCACAGTCTAATGACTGACACCAGTAATATAACAGTGGCCCAATATGGCCACAGTCTAATGACTGACACCAGTAACATAACAGTGCCCCAGAATGGCCACAGTCTAATGACTGACACCAGTAATGTAACAGTGCCCCAGTATTGCCACAGTCTAATGACTGACACCAGTAATGTAACAGTGCCCCAGTATGGCCACAGTCTAATGACTGACACCAGTAACATAACAGTACCCCAGTATGGCCACAGTCTAATGACTGACACCAGTAACATTGAAATACCCCAGCATGGCCACAGTCTAATGACTCACACCAGTAACAGAACAGTGCCCCAGCATGGCCACTGTCTAATAACTGACACCAGTAACATAACAGTGCCCCAGCATGGCCACAATCTAATGACTGACACCAGTAAAATAACAGTGCCCCAGTATGGCCACAATCTAATGACTGACACCAGTAACATAACAGTGCCCCAGTATGGCCACAGTCTAATGAATGACACCAGTAACATGTCAGTACCCCAGTATGGCCACAGTCTAATGACTGACACCAGTAACATAATAGTGCCCCAGCATGGCCACAGTCTAATGACTGACACCAGTAATATAACAGTCGCCTAAAATGGCCACAGTCTAATGACTGACACCAGTAATATAACAGTGGCCCAATATGGCCACAGCCTAATGACTGACACCAGTAATATAACAGTGCCCCTGTATGGCCACAGTCTAATGACTAACACCAGTAACATAACAGTACCCCAGCATGGCCACAGTCTAATGACTGACACCAGTAACATAACAGTGCCCCAGTATGGCCACAGTCTAATGACTGACACCAGTAATGTAACAGTGCCCCATTATGGCCACAGTCTAATCACTGACACCAGTAACGTAACAGTGCCCCAGTATGGCCACAGTCTAATGACTGACACCAGTAACATAACAGTACCCCAGTATGGCCACAGTCTAATGACTGACGCCAGTAATGTAACAGTGCCCCAGTATGGCCACATTCTAATGACTGACACCAGTAATGTAACATTGCCCCAGTATGGCCACATTCTAATGACTGACACCAGTAACAGAACAGTGCCCCAGCATGGCCACAGTTTAATGACTGACACCAGTAACATGACAGTGCCACAGCATGGCCACAGTCTAATGACTGACACCAGTAACATAACAGTGCCACAGTATGGCCACAGTCTAATGACTGACACCAGTAACATAACAGTACCCCGGCATGGCCACAGTCTAATGACTGACACCAGTAACATAACAGTGCCCCAGTATGGCCACAGTCTAATGACTGACACCAGTAACATAACAGTACCCCAGTATGGCCACAGTCTAATGACTGACACCAGTAACATAACAGTACCCCAGTATGGCCACCGTCTAATGACTGACACCAGTAACATAACAGTGCCCCAGTATGACCACAGTCTAATGACTGACACCAGTAACATAACAGTGTCCCATTATGGCCACAGTCTAATGACTGACACCAGTAACATAACACTGCCCCAGCATGGCCACAGTCTAATGAATGACACCAGTAACATAACAGTGCCCCAGTATGGCCACAGTCTAATGACTTACACCAGTAACAGAACAATGCCACAGTATGGCCACAGTATGGCCACAGTATGGCCACAGTCTAATGACTGACACCAGTAACATAACAGTGCCCCAGTATGGCCACAGTCTAATGACTGACACCAGTAACAAAACAGTACTCCAGCATGTCCACTGTCTAATAACTGGCACCAGTAACATAACAGTGCCCCAGCATGGCCACAGTCTAATGACTGACACCAGTAAAATAACAGTGCCCCAGTATGGCCACAGTCTAATGACTGACACCAGTAACATAACAGTGCCCCATTATGGCCACAGTCTAATGACTGACACCAGTAACATAACAGTACTCCAGCATGGCCACTGCCTAATAACTGACACCAGTAACATAACAGTGCCCCAGCATGGCCACAGTCTAATGACTGACACCAGTAAAATAACAGTGCCCCAGTATGGCCACAGTCTAATGACTGCCACCAGTAACATAACAGTGCCCCAGCATGGCCACAGTCTAATGACTGACACCAGTAAAATAACAGTACCCCAGTATGGCCACAATCTAATGATTGACGCCAGTAACATAACAGTGCCCCAGCATGGCCACAGTCTAATGACTGACACCAGTAACATAACAGTGCCCCAGCATGGCCACAGTCTAATGACTGACACCAGTAACATAACTGTGCCCCAGTATGGCAACAGTCTAATGACTGACACCAGTAACATAACAGTACCCCAATGTGGCGAGAGTCTAATGACTGACACCAGTAACATAACAGTGCCTCAGTATGGCCACAGTCTAATGACTGACACCAGTAACATAACAGTACCCCAGTATGGCCACAGTCTAATGACTGACACCAGTAACATAACAGCACCCCAGTATGGCCACAGTCTAATGACTGACACCAGTAATATAACATTGCCCCAGTATGGCCACAGTCTAATGACTGACACCAGTAATATAACAGTGCCCCAGTATGGCCACTGTCTAATGACTGACACCAGTAACATAACAGTGCCCCAGTATGGCCACAGTCTAATGACTGACACCAGTAACATAACAAAACCCCAGCATGGCCAGAGTCTAATGAATGACACCAGTAACATAACAGTACCCCTGTATGGCCACAGTCTAATGACTGACACCAGTAACATAACAGTACCCCAATGTGGCGAGAGTCTAATGACTGACACCAGTAACATAACAGTACCCCAGCATGGCCACAGTCTAATGACTGACACCAGTAATATAACAGTGGCCCAATATGGCCACAGTCTAATGACTGACACCAGTAACATAACAGTGCCCCAGTATGGCCACAGTCTAATGACTGACACCAGTAATGTAACAGTGCCCCAGTATTGCCACAGTCTAATGACTGACACCAGTAATGTAACACTGCCCCAGTATGGCCACAGTCTAATGACTGACACCAGTAACATAACAGTACCCCAGTATGGCCACAGTCTAATGACTGACACCAGTAACATAAAATACCCCAGCATGGCCACAGTCTAATGACTCACACCAGTAACAGAACAGTGCACCAGCATGGCCACTGTCTAATAACTGACACCAGTAACATAACAGTGCCCAGCATGGCCACAATCTAATGACTGACACCAGTAAAATAACAGTGCCCCAGTATGGCCACAATCTAATGACTGACACCAGTAACATAACAGTACCCCAGTATGGCCACCGTCTAATGACTGACATAAGTAACATAACGGCACCCCAGTATGGCCACACTCTAATGACTGACACCAGTAATATAACAGTGCGCCAGTATGGCCACAGTCTAATGACTGACACCAGTAATATAACAGTGCCCCAGTATGGCCACAGTCTAATGAATGACACCAGTAACATATCAGTACCCCAGTATGGCCATAGTCTAATGACTGACACCAGTAACATAACAGTGCCCCAGCATGGCCACAGTCTAATGACTGACACCAGTAATATAACAGTCGCCTAAAATGGCCACAGTCTAATGACTGACACCAGTAATATAACAGTGCCCCTGTATGGCCACAGTCTAATGACTAACACCAGTAACATAACAGTACCCCAGCATGGCCACAGTCTAATGACTGACACCAGTAACATAACAGTGCCCCAGTATGGCCACAGTCTAATGACTGACACCAGTAATGTAACAGTGCCCCAGTATGGCCACAGTCTAATGACTGACGCCAGTAATGTAACAGTGCCACAGTATGGCCACATTCTAATGACTGACACCAGTAATGTAACAGTGCCCCAGTATGGCCACATTCTAATGACTGACACCAGTAACAGAACAGTGCCCCAGCATGGCCACAGTTTAATGACTGACACCAGTAACATAACAGTGCCACAGCATGGCCACAGTCTAATGACTGACACCAGTAACATAACACTGTCCCAGTATGGCCACAGTCTAATGACTGACATCAGTAACATAACACTGCCCCAGCAAGGTCACAGTCTAATGACTGACACCAGTAACATAACAGTGCCCCAGTATGGCCACAGTCTAATGACTTACACCAGTAACAGAACAATGCCACAGTATGGCCACAGTCTAATGACTGACACCAGTAACATAACAGTGCCCCAGTTTGGCCACAGTCTAATGACTGACACCGGTAACAGAACAGTGCCCCAGCATGGCCACAGTCTAATGACTGACACCAGTAAAATAACAGTGCCCCAGTATGGCCACAATCTAATGACTGACACCAGTAACATAACAGTGCCCCAGCATGGCCACAGTCTAATGACTGACACCAGTAACATAAGAGTACCCCAGCATGGCTACAGTCTAATGACTGACACCAGTAACATAACAGTGCCCCAGCATGGCTACAGTCTAATGACTGCCACCAGTAACATAACAGTGCCCCAGTATGGCCACAGTCTAATGACTGCCACAAGTAACATAACAGTGCCCCAGCATGGCCACAGTCTAATGACTGACACCAGTAAAATAACAGTCCCCCAGTATAGCCACAATCTAATGATTGACACAAGTAACATAACAGTGCGCCAGCATGGCTACAGTCTAATGACTGACACCAGTAACATAACAGTACTCCAGCATGGCCACAGTCTAATGACTGACACCAGTAATATAACTGTTTCTACTTTAGGCACAAGGCCAGCAATTACCCAGTGCATAACTGGTACTTTACTTTATCGACCCCGTAAGGATGAAAGGCAAAGTCAACCTCGGCGGGAATTGAACTCAGATCGTAAAGGGACGTAACTATGCTGGAAAGCATGGCGTCCGACCCTCTACCGATACTGCCAATCCACCACAGTACCCCAGCATGGCCACAGTCTACTGACTGACACCAGTAACATAACAGTACCCCAGCATGGTCACAGTTTAATGACTGAAACCAGTAACATAACAGTGCCCCAGCATGGTCACAGTCTAATGACTGACACCAGAAACATAACAATGCTCCAGTATGGCCACAGTCTAATGACTGCCACCAGTAACAAAACAGTACCCCAGCATGGTCACAGTCTAATGACTGACACCAGAAACATAACAATGCCCCAATATGGCCACAGTCTAATGACTGCCACCAGTAACATAACAGTGCCCCAGTATGGCCACTGTCTAATGACTGACAACAGTAACATAACAGTGCCCCAGTATGGCCACAGTCTAATGACTGACACCAGTAACATAACAGTGCTCCAGCATGGCAACAGTCTAATGACAGACACCAGTACCAGAACAGTGCCCCAGCATGGCCACCGTCTAATGACTGACACAAGTAACATAACAGCACCCCAGTATGGCCACAGTCTAATGACTGACACCAGTAATATAACAGTGCCCCAGTAAAGCCACAGTCTAATGACTGACACCAGTACTATAACAGTGCCCCAGAATGGCCACAGTCTAAAGAATGACACCAGTAACATAACAGTGCCCCAGTATGGCCACAGGCTAATGACTGACACCAGTAACATAACAGTACCCCAGCATGGCCACAGTCTAATGACTGACACAGGTAACATAACAGTACCCCAGTATGGCCACAGTCTAATAACTAACACCAGTAACATAACAGTACCCCAGCATGGGCACAGTCTAATGACTGACACCAGTAACATAACAGTGCCCCAGTATGGCCACAGTCTAATGACTGACACCAGTAACATAAAATACCCCAGCATGGCCACAGTCTAATGACTGACACCAGTAACAGAACAGTGCCCCAGCATGGCCACTGTCTAATAACTGACACCAGTAACATAACAGTGCCCCAGCATGGCCACAATCTAATGACTGACACCAGTAAAATAACAGTACCCCAGTATGGCCACCGTCTAATGACTGACACAAGTAACATAACAGCACCCCAGTATGGCCACAGTCTAATGACTGACACCAGTAATATAACAGTGCCCCAGTATAGCCACAGTCTAATGACTGACACCAGTACTATAACAGTGCCCCAGAATGGCCACAGTCTAAAGAATGACACCAGTAACATAACAGTGCCCCAGTATGGCCACAGTCTAATGACTGACACCAGTAACATAACAGTACCCCAGCATGGCCACAGTCTAATGACTGACACAGGTAACATAACAGTACCCCAGTATGGCCACAGTCTAATAACTAACACCAGTAACATAACAGTACCCCAACATGGGCACAGTCTAATGACTGACACCAGTAACATAACAGTGCCCCAGTATGGCCACAGTCTAATGACTGACACCAGTAATCTAACAGTGCCCCTGTATGGCCACAGTCTAATCACTGCCACCAGTAACATAACAGTGCCCCAGTATGGCCACAGTCTAATGACTGACACCAGTAACGTAACAGTGCCCCAGTATGGCCACAGTCTAATGACTGACACCAGTAACATAACAGTACCCCAGCATGGCCACAGTCTAATGACTGACACCAGTAAAATAACAGTACCCCAGTATCGCCACAGTCTAATGACTGACATCAGTAACATAACAGTGCCCCAGTATGGCCACAGTCTAATGACTGACACCAGTAACAGAACAATGCCACAGTATGGCCACAGTCTAATGACTGACACCAGTAACATAACAGTGCCCCAGTATGGCCACAGTCTAATGACTGACACCAGTAACATAACAGTACTCCAGCATGGCCACTGTCTAATAACTGACACCAGTAACATAACAGTACCCCAGCATGGCCACATCTAATGACTGACACCAGTAAAATAAAAATGCCCCAGTATGGCCACAATCTAATGACTGACACCAGTAACATAACAGTGCCCCAGTATGGCCACAGTCTAATGACTGCCACCAGTAACATAACTATACCCCAGTATGGCCACAATCTAATGACTGACACCAGTAACATAACAGTGCCCCAGTATGGCCATAGTCTAATGACTGATACCAGTAACATAACAATGCCCCAGCATGGCTACAGTCTAATGACTGACACCAGTAACATAACAGTACCCCAGTATGGCCAGAGTCTAATGACTGCCTCCAGTAACATAACAGTGCCCCAGTATGGCCACAGTCTAATGACTGACACCAGTAACATAACAGTACCCCAGTATGACCACAGTCTAATGACTGACACCAGTAACATAACAGTATCCCAGCATGGCCACAGTCTAATGACTGACACCAGTAACATAACAGTGCCCCAGTATGGCCACAGCCTAATGACTGACACCAGTAACATAACAGTGCCCCAGTATGGCCACAATCTAATGACTGACACCAGTAACATAACAGTACCTCAGCATGGCCACAGTCTAATGACTGACACCAGTAACATAAAATACCCCAGCATGGCCACAGTCTAATGACTGACACCAGTAACAGAACAGTGCCCCGGCATGGCCACTCTCTAATAACTGACACCAGTAACATAACAGTGCCCCAGCATGGCCACAATCTAATGATTGACACCAGTAAAATAACAGTGCCCCAGTATGGCCACAATCTAATGACTGACACCAGTAACATAACAGTACCCCAGTATGGCCACCGTCTAATGACTGACACAAGTAACATAACAGCACCCCAGTATGGCCACAGTCTAATGACTGACACCAGTAATATAACAGTGCCCCAGTATGGCCACAGTCTAATGACTGACACCAGTAATATAACAATGCCCCAGTATGGCCACAGTCTAATGAATGACACCAGTAACATAACAGTACCCCAGATGGCCACAGTTTAATGACTAACACCAGTAACATAACAGTATCCCAGTATGGCCACAGTCTAATGACTAACACCAGTAACATAACAGTGCCCCAGCATGGCCACAGTCTAATGACTGACACCAGTAACATAACAGTACCCCAGTATGGCCACAGTTTAATGACTAACACCAGTAACATAACAGTATCCCAGTATGGCCACAGTCTAATGACTAACACCAGTAACATAACAGTGCCCCAGCATGGCCACAGTCTAATGATTAACACCAGTAACATAACAGTACCCCAGTATGGCCACAGTCTAATAACTGACACCAGTAACATAACAATACCCTAGTATGGCCAGAGTCTAATGACTGACACCAGTAATATAACAGTACCCCAGTATGGCCACAGTCTAGTGACTGACACCAGTAACATAACAGTGCCCCAGCATGGCCACAGTCTAATGACTGACACCAGTAATATAACAGTGGCCCAATATGGCCACAGTCTAATGACTGACACCAGTAACATAACAGTACCCCAGTAAGGCCACAGTCTAATGACTGACACCAGTAACATAACAGTGCCCCAGTATGGCCACAGTCTAATGACTGACACCAGTAACATAACATTGCCACAGTATGACCACAGCCTAATGATTGACACCAGTAACATAACAGTGGCCCAATATGGCCACAGTCTAATGACTGACACCAGTAACATAACAGTACCCCAGCATGGCCACAGTCTAATGACTGACACCAGTAACATAACAGTACCCCAGCATGGCCTCAGTCTAATGACTGACACCAGTAACATAACAGAACCCCAGTATGGCCACAGTCTAATGACTGACACCAGTAACATAACAGTGCCCCAGTATGACCACAGCCTAATGATTGACACCAGTAACATAACAGTACTCCAGCATGGCCACAGTCTAATGCCTAACACCAGTAACATAACAGTACTCCAGTATGGCCACAGCCTGGTGACTGACAGCAGTAACATAACAGTGCCCCAGTATGGCCACAGTCTAATGATTGACACCAGTAACAGAACAATGCCCCAGTATGGCCACAGTCTAATGTCTGACACCAGTAAAATAACAGTGCCCCAGTATGGCCACAGTCTAATGAGTGACACTAGTAACATAACAGTACCCCAGTATGGCCACAGTCTAATGACTGACACCAGTAATATAACAGTGCCACAGCATGGCCACAGTCTAATTAATGACACCAGTAACATAACAGTACCCCAGCATGGCCACAGTCTAATGACTGACACCAGTAACATAACAGTGCCCGAGCATGGCCACAATCTAATGACTAACACCAGTAACATAACAGTGCCCCATATGGCCAAAGTCTAATAACTGACACCAGTAACATAACAGTACCCCAGCATGGTTACAGTCTAATGACTGACACCAGTAACATATCAGTGCCCCAGCATGGCCACAGTCTAATGACTGACACCAGTAATATAACAGTGGCCCAATATGGCCACAGTCTAATGACTGACACCAGTAATATAACAGTGCCCCAGTATGGCCACAGTGTAATGACTGACACCAGTAACATAACAGTACCCCAGTATGGCCACAGTCCAATGACTGACACCAGTAACATAACAGTTCCCCAGTATGGCCTCAGTCTAATGACTGACACCAGTAACATAACAGTAACCCAGTATGGCCACACTCTAATAACTGACACCAGTAACATAACAGTGCCCCAGTATGGCCACAGTCTAATGACTGACACCAGTAACATAACAGTACCCCAGCATGGCCACGGTCTAATGACTGACACCAGTAACAGAACAGTACCCCAGTATGGCCACAGTCTAATGACTGAAACCAGTAACAGAACAATGCCCCAGCATGGCCACAGTCTAATGACTAACACCAGTAACATAACAGTACCCCAGTATGGCCACATTCTAATGACTGATACCAGTAACATAACAGTACCCCAGAATGGCCCACAGTCTAATGACTGACACCAGTAACAGAACAGTACCCCAGTATGGCCACATTCTAATGACTGATACCAGTAACATAACAGTACCCAAGAATGGCCCACAGTCTAATGACTGACACCAGTAACAGAACAATGCCCCAGCATGGCCACAGTCTAATGACTAACACCAGTAACATAACAGTACCCCAGTATGGCCACATTCTAATGACTGATACCAGTAACATAACAGTACCCCAGTATGGCCACATTCTAATGACTGACACCAGTAACAGAACAATGCCCCAGCATGGCCACAGTCTAATGACTGACACAATTAACATAACAGTCCTCCAGCATGGCCACAGTCTAATGACTGACACCAGTAACAGAACAATGCCCCAGTATGGCCACAGTCTAATGACTGACACAATTAACATAACAGTCCCCCAGCATGGCCACAGTCTAATGACTGACACCAGTAACATAACAGCGCCCCAGTATGGCCACAGTCTAATGACTGACACCAGTAACATAACGGTGCCACAGTATGGTCACAGTCTAATGACTGACACCTGTAACGTAACAGTACCCCAGCATGGCCACAGGCTAATGACTGACACCAGTAACATAACAGTACCCCAGCATGGCCACAGTCTAATGACTGACACCAGTAACATAACAGTACCCTAGCATGGCCTCAGTCTAATGACTGACACCAGTAACATAACAGTGCCCCAGTATGGCCACAGCCTAATGATTGACACCAGTAACATAACAGTACTCCAGCATGGCCACAGTCTAATACACCAGTAACATAACAGTACTCCAGTATGGCCACAGCCTGATGACTGACAGCAGTAACATAACAGTGCCCCAGTATGGCCACAGTCTAATGATTGACACCAGTAACAGAACAATGCCCCAGTATGGCCACAGTCTAATGTCTGACACCAGTAAAATAACAGTGCCCCAATATGGCCACAGTCTAATGACTGACACCAGTAACATAACAGTACCCCAGTATGACCACAGTCTAATGACTGACACCAGTAACATAACAGTACCCCAGTATGACCACAGTCTAATGACTGACACCAGTAACATAACAGTACCCCAGCATGGCCACAGTCTAATGACTGACACCAGTAACATAACAGTGCCCCAGTATGGCCACAGCCTAATGACTGACACCAGTAACATAACAGTGCCCCAGTATGGCCACAGTCTAATGACTGACACCAGTAACATAACAGTACCCCAGTATGGCCACAGTCTAATGACTGACACCAGTAACATAACAGTACCCCAGCATGGCCCACAGTCTAATGACTGACACCAGTAACATAACAGTGCCCCAGTATGGCCACAGCCTAATGACTGACTCCAGTAACATAACAGTGCCCCAGTATGGCCACAATCTAATGACTGACACCAGTAACATAACAATACCCCAGCATGGCCACAGTCTAATGACTGACACCAGTAAAGAGGCAAAAGAATAGAAGCGACTTCAATTATATATTCTGCACGATGCTATAAAGCTTTAATTTTTTTATGGTTTAGCATTAAAAAATTGCTTTTCATTCTAATATCAACTTTTTACGGTTGTCTGTTGTGTGATATAAAATAGCTTTGACAGAGTCCAGAGACAATGGCTGAGAGATCCAGGCCTAGTCTATTGTATACAATAGCACTTCACACCGAGTAAATCCTCTGGCAATTCTAGATTAAAAAAAAAACAACAACATTTACTATGTTCCTGACAAATGTTGATAAATAACTTACTCTGTTTGGATGTGAGAAAACGTGAGCTGAAAAGCTAGTCTCTTTGTAAGATGGTACCTGAGGGAATTCTGTCCAAAAGAAACATTTTCAATTTACAACATCAATTTACGGTTGTACATTCAATGGATATTTGTGAATACAAGCTCGGTGGAATATTAGACTTTAAAGCATCCGGATGATAGACTTAAGCAAGGTTTTACCAGTGAATAGAATCTAAAAGAGAGGCCGATAAATAAACAAGTATTTAACGATGATTAATACGTTATTTATCTCTCTAACTATCTCTCTATCTATATATCTATCTCTCAAAATTAAAATAAAAACGGACGAATCTGCGGAGAAAAAATTAAATGACGAAAACATAAATCTGGACTTGGATTCCAACAACGAAAAAAAAAAATTTGAAAAATTGCATGACAATACTAATAACACAAACAACGACACAACAAACAAAAAAATAACAGTTGAAAATAACACCATATCAGAAAACAAAGCAGACGACAAGATTTCATTTGCACAGAAAACAAAGAAATCTTTGACTTATATAGCGGAAAACATTTCAGATGTGGTACGAAGGATCACGGACGCCAAACAATACATAAGTGAAGGTGAGAATGGTATTTTATCGGTAAAAATGCCTCAAGATTCACGAAAGACATTGAAAGCCGAACGGTCAAGTTTCGGACCATCAACAACAGTACAAAAAAACCTGAACAGCCTTCTCAAGCAGATATCAAAACAGTACTCACAGAAGTACTGAATGAAACAACTTTCATAAGAAAAGACAGACTGTATGGAAGCCTAGCAATTATCATGAAGAACGAATCGGCGGCAAAAAAATGTGCTTTGTCACCGATTCGTTCGAAAAATTTCACCTTTTATCCATCTTATATGGGGAAAAGAACTCAACGCATATGGCTGGATGCAATGATGCCAGATGTGGACTACTGCTGGCTCATAGCTGGTTTCATCGATCCAGTGAATGACAACGTGATTTCCATTGGGAAAACCACAGGCAATGCGTTCAGTGGAACAGGTATATAGCTGGTAGTACAAATGAAGCCTGAACGCATCGCCCAAATACCCGACAGAATCCTATTAGAGGACCACGGGTATATAAACATTAGCGTGGAGGGGAGAAGGCCGTCCAGCCATATCTGTGCAGGCAGAGGGCACCTGAAGGCCGCTTGTCCCCAACTCAACAAAAAGAAAACCCTGCTACCAACACCAGCTCCACCACCACCACCACAACAGATAAACAAACAACAAAACTCAGTCCCACCCAACCCGTCCCTCAGTAAAACCACAACACCACCACAACACAAACAGTCACAACACATTACCCCAAAACAAAATACAGGCCCACCCAACCTCTCACTCAATAAAACAACACAACCACCGCAGACACAACACACAACACAGTCTAACATAGTGACATCCATCTCCCCCACAAAGAAAACCAACACGGAAACATTACCAGCAAACATACCTCTTCCCTCCAACACTGAAGATAAACCAACGAATTCGGAGGAAGAAACGGAGTCCTTCAGACTGATTAAAAGGAAAAAAAGAAAACATGTGCAAAACACACAAGGACAAACAACCCCCACCCAAATCGCAACACAATCCAACAAAACAGAAAACACCCCTCCAGCAACAAACAAAACCAAACCTGCCCCACCCCTCTTCGAAACACTCACACCATCGGAAAAAAAGACATTACACTATACTTACATCAACAGAAACAACAATAAATTAAATGAACTCATATACAATAATCCTTCGGTACAAACCGAAGGTGTAAACTTTGTTTCGTCAGAAAACCATCCACATTTAAAACTAATAAAAATCCCAATGAACCTCTACCAAAAACTAAAAAAGGATTTTAAGGAGGACGTAGGACCACCCTCTGTCAAACCCATAAACCGCGTCCTACTAAAAAGCTTTCCCCCTCCCCTTCCCCTCCCCAACACAACTCCAAACACCCCAACCCCACCACACACTGACGACCCCACACCACCACAAGACACCCCTTCACCCAACACCCCCGACCCCATGGAAGTCGTGCAACCCGAACCCCGGGAAGCGGAAAGGTAGGTCTCTACACTCTCCTTTGGCTCTGCCGCCCACATGGATGTGTTAAGAGTAGGATGTTTGAATGCACGTGGCCTGGGCTCAACTTGGAAGCAAGCAAAGCTTCTAAATGACCTCAGGTCATGTAGTATAAATGTAATGGTTATCTGTGAGACTCGAATCAGCGTCGTGCGGCAGCTGGCCCCCACCTTCGATGACTTTGAGGTGCATGCATCTCTCTGTCAACCTGGAGGTGGGGGTGGGGTTGTCGTACTGCTGCAAAAACACCTGGGTCTTGCCGTACAGGTTGTGGACTCGGACCCGGAGGGTCGTTTGTTGGTGCTAGACGTTGGCAGTAGTGAAAGTGCGGCCTTGAGACTGGTCGCCGTCTACTCCCCTTTCGGAGCTGAACGGCCCGACTTCTTCCAGCGTTTGGAGACTTTTCTGGGAACGTCGTGTTCCCTGCTTCTAGCGGGGGATTGGAATGACATCCTGGATGCACGTTGGGACTATGCAGGAGCATGTCCTAATAGAGGGGGGTGTAACAGCCTCAAGGGGTTACTCGACTGTTTTAACTTGGTCGATAGATATCGACTAGATTTTCCAACTGTGCCTACCTGGACTTGGAGAAACCACAGTGGTCAATCTAGATCGTACTTAGATAGATTCTTAGTTAGAAGTAAGGATAGGGACATATTAAGCTGTCCAGAAATGCGCACGGTTGGCTACACGGATCACAAATTAGTGACCTGCGTGGTCAATCTCGAGAAAACACATAGACAGGGTCCCGGTTACTGGAAACTTAATTTGTCTTTACCGGCAAAAGAGACTTACAGAAACCGGATTAGCAGATTAGTTAAGGAGAGGTTGACGGGTGCAATCGTCAACAACCGATGGTGGGCATCTCTCAAAAGAGAGATTAGAACAGAATCAATAAGTTATAGCAAGATGTTAGCTGCCGATAGGAATAGAAACGAGAAAGAATTAACAGGTAAATTAGAAGAGGCAATCAAGAGCGAAGATGTGGCCAGAGTGCTGGCATCGAGGACGGCCTTGAACCAGTTTTTCGATGCAAAGCACGAAGGCTGCGTCATTCGAAGTAAAATACGTGCTCTAGGTAATGAGGGGGCCAAAGCCGTTGGATGGGCCCGCGTGACAGAAGCTAAGAGTGGAAATCGATCCACCATCCGGTCGTTGCAAGACGAAGATGGACGAGTGATCCGGGAGCCCAAGCAGATGTGCGAGGCCTTTCAAAAGCACTTTGCCCGATTGTTCGGGGGAGGCGAGGGTCCGGGCCGGGGCGTGGATTTCGGTCCATACCTCGACGGCCTGCCGCGTCTCTCGAACGAAGAGGCAGAGTCCTGCGAGGGACCAATCTCGGCTGATGAGATCGGAGATGCGCTGAGCCAATGCAGCAGACGCAAATCTCCAGGTCTCGATGGTATACCTTACGAACTTTATTTAGCAATGCCGGTCTTCTTCTCCGAACTCCTCGAAGCGGTCTACTGCAATTGGCAGCAGAACGGGAGAATTCCTTGTTCTGTAGCCAAGGGCGTCGTCACGCTGGTGAGGAAGGACGAGAACAAGGGGGATAGTATAAATAATTTTCGGCCCATAACCCTGCTAAACACAGAGTTAAATATTTTGGCCAAGGTGTTAGCAAAGAGGTTGGCGCTTGTCGTGGGTGGCCTGGTGGGAGATGCGCAGACATGTGCTATCCCATCCAGGTCCATTCACGATAACCTCCACCTCATGCGATACATCATAGAGAGGGTTGGCAACAAACCCGGCTTCGGTGGAGCCCTGATCAACTTGGATCAGTCTAAGGCCTTCGATAGGGTCGACCATGGTTACCTGGATGCGGTGCTAGCGGCGGCTGGGTTCGGTCCTGTTTTCAGAGGCTGGATCACTGCCCTACATAGCAACCACATCTGTTCTAGGATCAAGGTGAACGGCTACCTTTCGAAGCCGTTCGAAATCACACGATCCATTCGACAGGGGTGCCCTCTCTCCTCCCTTCTGTACGTATTGACTCTCGAGCCTTTACTGAGGAAGTTGGAGTTGTTGCAGGGTATCCCCCTGGAACCAGGATTGAGCAAAGCGGTGTCGGCCTACGCTGATGACGTAACAGTAATGGTATCAACCGACTCGGAGATCGAGGCGATCGGTACCTTACTGGAGGAGTACGAAAGGTTGTCAGGAGCGAAACTGAACCGGGAAAAATCCATCGGGCTGCAACTCGGAACGTGGAGAGGCAAACCGATGCCTCCTGACGGTGTCGTCGGACACTGGACGGAGGGCCCGGTAAAGTTGCTTGGGGTCTGGTTTGGACCGGACCTCCAGGTGGAAAAGAACTGGAACGAAGTTACGAACAAGGTGTTTGCACTAACCCAGAAATGGGCCAAGTGTAAGCTGTCCCTAAAAGGCCGGGCGGAGGTGGCGAACATTTACATAGCGTCCGTCACTTACTACCGCCTGACTGTCGTGCCTTGCCCTAAGGAAACACTCACCACCATGGAACGCATGCTCTTCCAATTTCTTTGGAAGAAGCGTCCTCCTATGGTGAGAAGATCCATCTGCTGCCAACAACCTTCGAAAGGAGGGCTGGGGATGCCGTGGTTGATGATGCGTAGGCACGCATTAAGGCTACGGCACCTACAGGTATTCCTCACTGGTCAACCGGTGTGGGCTCCGTTCGTGAAACGAGCCTTTCCGAGACTCGTCTCACTCACCGAGCTACAGTCCTGGGTCAAGCAAAGATCCGGAAAACTGGGAGACTGGCACACTGAGTGTGCTCAGGCGCTCAGGGCTCTCTGGCAAGCGGGCCAGGCGATCGGTGGAGAATCCACCTCATCATTCTATAGAGGGCTGGTGGCTAGCAGGGGCGATGACACCCTTGGAGAGTCGCTGGACATGGAAGAAGACGAACTGGCCAGCCTGTTCGGTAGGACTATCGGCCCAGGACCAATGGACAACTTCCAGAAGTCACTGGCCTGGCAGTGTTACCGAGGGGCTCTACCCGTTCGAGAGAGGCTCTACAGACACGGGCGCCCGGGCAGGGATCCCTCAAAAAAGATTTGCCCTAGATGCGTGCGTCACGAAGAAACCGTAGCGCACGCATTGGTGCAATGTCCGGGCGTGGCTGATCTGTGGGGCTACGCCGAACAACTGCTGTCGCGGGTGGCGCCGATTAAATTGACCGCCGAGTCCGTGATGACAATCAAACCGCCTCCCCTCTTCACAAAGGAAGCAAAGGCGGTTTTTCTGTGCGTAATAGCCATGTTGAAAGAGGTTGTTTGGTGGACACGATTGAAAGGTCTGAGGTCAGACAACTTCCTCTCTGGCCATAGTCTGGTCTACTTCTTCCGATATCACTTCGGAAGAAGGATAAGAATGGAGAGAGAGGTGCTTGGCCACAGGCAGTTTTATGAAAGGTGGGTGATAGTGGCGAGAATGGCTCGTGTAAATGGGCCTTCTCTGTATACCATCCTGTAGGTAAAGAAGTAAAGGAGAGGGGAGCACCTTCTCCATGTGCTCCCCGGGCAAAGGATTGCACACTTTTTCGGGGGTGTGTGCAACCCCCATCACGTCCCCTCCCTTTTGAGGTTATTTTCGATTATTTTCATGTTACACCCTTTTTACTCGATTATATGTAAACTCCCCCTTTGTATTTGTCCCTTCTTTTTATGCCTTTATGGTAAATAAAGAAATCTATCTATATATCTATCTATCTATCTATCTATCTATCTATCTATCTATCTATCTATCTATCTATCTATCTATCTATCTATCTATCTATCTCGGATAGTCTTGACCTGCGCTGGTAAGTTTTTTGTCATTTTTGCATACAAAAAACCGGAATTTTTGTTGAAAAAATATATTGTTTCGTAGATTAACCCCCAGGCTGAATCGTCAGCTGGGCCGTAATTTCACTTTTCGCCCCACAGGGGCGGAAATTTTATTTGAAACAGCTTTCAAAAAAAAATATATATATATATATAAGAAAAGCAGAAATTAACGTTACCGCAACGCCTGCCTGCTTAAACGTCACTATGGTGACAAATAGTGACAACACAGTTTTGTTTCGCCAAGAAGGCGAAAAAAGCAACTCACAAAATGGACCACACAGCATAGAACACACATCAAAACCACAAATTTCGAAACAATTTTCACAACTATAAACCAAAAAAGTGACAACCACAACAACAACCACAACACCAAAACAATATCTTTCGCACAGACTAATATAAAAAACAAAACTTCAAAAATCTTGATATCTCCAATGCGAGGGAGATGCTTAGTCAGGCAAAGAAATGTGTGACTTTCGAGGAGAAGGGTGGGTTTAAAATAAACTCACCCCGACCACGAAATCCGCCTTGAAACATTACGAAGAACAGTCACCTTCAGAACTGTTTCAAATGATACAAGAAAGCCGGCATTCCTCAGTCAAGGGGAAATAGAAACGACATTGAAGGAGGCTTTGCCGGATATAGATTTCATGCAGAGGGCCAGAGAGTATGGAAGCATTTCGGTGCTCCTCAAAAGCGAGGCCCTCACACAGAAATATTCTGTAACTCCAGTAACTTCCGCTAAATACACCTTTTTTCCCTACTTACCTGGGGAAAAGGACCCAAAAGATAACAATCTCAAATATACCACCAAATATTAATATTTGGTAGATTTTGGCTGGATTTTTAGAGGAGGGAGAGGACACCATCCTCTGCATCAAAAAATCAACCAGACACACGTGGTCTGGTACAAATTTAGAGGTTTTGGTGCAAATGAGGCCGGAGAGAATCTCCAAGATTCCGGAAAAAGTACTGGTGGATAATAACAGCCACATCAACATTTCCACTGAAGTGGAGGCCGCACTGCTTTCGATGTGCCAGCACATCGCATTTAAAGGCCTCCTGCCCTTTACAGACAAACTTTTAAAAAAGCAAGCCAAAAAAATACTCACACCACCACAACAACACCACACAAAACAAGCAAACACACCAAAACAAACAACTCAACCAACAACAGAAAAAACAGACAACTCCCCTGAAGAACACAGTCCCACTCATCCCACTCCATCCATCACTACCACAAACACACACACTAAAACACCATCACCTCACAACATACCCCTCCCACACACTCCTGATGACGATTATTCAGCACCCAAATGGGGATTGAACAACCCGATCTCCATGAAACGAAAAGTTAAGTGCATATTTTCGTCCTTTTCCACCAACTCTTCTCCACCAACATGGCGAATCTACGAGTTGGAAGTGTGAATGTGCGTGGCCTAGGGATGCCCTGGAAACAGGGCCAACTTTTCAACGATCGTAGGTCACACGGTGTGGATGTGATAGCCATCACCGAGTCCAGAATCCACAACAGGCAGCAACTAACCCTCATCTTCAATGACTTTGAGATCTACGCATCTCTCTGTCAGCCAGGAGGTGGGGGGGGAGTGGCTGTCATGTTTCGGAAAAACCTGGACCTCGAAATACAGCAAATACACTTCGAGTCGGAGGGTAGACTGGTAGACCTAGACGTGAACAATGTTGGAGTTGGAGCCTTCAGACTGCTTATTTCGTCCCCCTTGTTCTCGTCTTTCCTAATCAGCGTTACTACGCCCCTGCCTGCAGAACTGGGAATTCTCCCGTTCTGCTGCCAGATGCAGCAGACGGCTTCCAGGACGCCAGAGAACAAGTCTGGCATACCTATGTAAAACTCATAGGGTAGACCATCTAGACCGGGTGATTTGCGTTTCCAGCAGCGGCCCAGAGCGTCCCGTGTCTCAGTGGCTGTGATCGGTCTTTCGCAGAACTTGGCGTCCATGGTCGAGAGACGCAGCAGGCGCAAAGTGCCACTGAAAGGCCGTGCATATCCGCTTGGAGTCAAGTAGTACGCGTCCGTTTTGGTCTTTCAAAGACCGAATCATGGACTTGTGCCACTTTTCGCCTCTGCCACTCGGGCCCAGCTAACAGTTTTTGCTCCCTCGTTTCCTATAGCACGTGATCTACTCCTGACCACGCAGCCTTCGTGTTTCGCATCGAAGAACTGGTCTAGTGCCGTTCTCGTTGCTAGCACTCTAGCTGCGTTGCCACTCCTAAGCGCCTCCTCTACCTTGGCTACTAGTTCTCTTTCTGTCTTGTTTTTCTCTAGAGCTAGTTAGATAGCTAAAAGCTATCGACTCTACTCAAATTGCTCTCTTGAGAGAGTACCAACACCTATTATAGATAATTAGATAATCAACAAACTATATGACTCATTGTTTTTATATATATATATATATAAATATATATATATATATATATATATATATATATATATATATATATATATATATATATATATATATATATATAAATATATATATATATACGATATTAACAAATGGAAACTATATTTATAAAACCATATCTATTTTATTATACATATTTCAAGGATACCATGTTAAATTATGGTATGCTTTCATCAGACAAAATACAATATATACCAGTTTTATAAATAAACATTGACGTACCCTTTCAAAATGCAACCGTTACTTTTGGAATACATCAAGGATAGTCTATAAAACTGGTATATATTGTATTTTGAAAGCATACCATAATTTAACATGGTATCCTTGAAATATGTATAATAAAATAGATATGGTTTTATAAATATAGTTTCCATTTGTTAATATCGTATATTTACTCCAAATACTTGTCGAGCGCTTTATATCAGTTATAAAAATATTTGCTTGTTGTATCCCAACAATTTAAATAGAACTTTTGCATATATATATATAGAGAGAGAGAGATTACAATAATCAAAGTTCAGTTTAAATCATTTATTTGCTTACAATTGTTTCCTCCAAACCGAGGTCTGGATTCTTCGGAGTAACTATTTAGTGATCTATAACATACTTGACCTCCTTTTCAACACAAGAGACATATAAAAACATATGCACATATTGATCCACAGTGGGATGACATCCATCAAAATGATATAGCATGGCAATTTACATATAAAGGTTAAAGGATAAAGATAAAAATAAAAATAAAAATAAAAATGAAGCATTGGCAGTCTATGAAGATAAAGCAAGAGGAAAGTTTAGAGTAGTCAGTGTATGAAACAATCTCACGTGTAGCATGCACGCGTGTCTTATTTATACAGGATGAGAGTGCGTCAGAATGTTACTTGCAGGGTCAGGCAGTTGAAGCAGGCAATCGATATTATTATGTGGGCTGAATTATTAAATCATTTATTCGCATACACCTGTATGATATACAGTCCCGAATGTGGAGAAACACCAAAATATCAAAAATATCAAACATATTATAAAACATACTATATCGTAGGCAAAACAGTACCACTGTCTTCGCGCACACCACCACTCACATAATCCATGAGACGCAATATATAGACCACGGGTCTATCATATAATTCACGATGGTTCGGCATATAACCAAGTTATAAACCGTATCTTGTCGATTCTTAATTAATAGATCATGTTGTTTAGTTTTGTGTGATGATACTATATTCCGGAAGTGTGTGTATGACCAAGGGGAATTAATGCGTAAGGGGAGGTAACTAGCTGGTTTACTTAGTTAAATTTATTATCCTAAACTACACTAATGGTGTTTCAAATAAGTGCCTATCATATGATGTTATAACTAATTTCTAGATTATGTTACTTATCTATAGGTTACAGTGTAGTCTATTAAGAAGTACTAAAGGTGTATACATCAGGATGATTACCTTCTATATATTGATACACCTTATTTTGTCTGCTCTCAGAAGAGTGTATATTTTAGTTGTATGCACAGACATAATGGAGTAATCACTCCGATGTTCTTATAACACCACTATACCTGTCCCCCTTATGGTAGATAGAACACCCCTTAGGGAGTCGGATATATTACTTGGTGGCCATAGTAGCGGCGTATTACCTTATTATATCCAATACGGCCGAGATAAACTTTGCCTTTCATACTTCAGGGGTTGAGAAAATAAGGAACCAGTGATTTACTGGGGTCGAAGTAATCTGCTTACACTCCACTCCGAATTACTGTGTTTAAATTAGTAACTGTTATATCACCTCTGTAGTATCACATCTATCTATACTTGCCGGCTCTTTAGTATTACTTCGATCTTCATATGCCGGCTTTATAGTATCCCACCTATACTCACCTCAGATGCCTGCCCTATATTATTAAATCCACCCTACACATCGGGTCTATAGTGCTACATCTATCTATCTCTCTATATGTGCCTGCTCTTTAGTATTACATCTATCTCACGAGCCTACTGTATAGTTCTTCATCTATTTATATGTGCCAGCTTATCGTATTACATCCATCCTACGCACCGGCTCTATAGTATCCCACCTATACTTACCTCAGGTGCCGGCTCTATAGTATCCCACCTATACTCAGCGTAGGTGCCGTTTCTATAGTACCCCACCAATACTCACCCTAGGTGCCGTTTCTAAAGTACCCCACCTATACTCACCTCAGGTGCCGGCTGTATAGTACCCCACCTATACTCACCTCAGGTGCCGTTTCTATAGTACTCCACCTATACTCACCCCAGGTGCCGTTTCTAAAGTACCCCACCTATACTCACCTCAGGTGCCGGCTCTATAGCATTACATGTATCCTCCCCTCCAAAGTATATACCTATAAAGAGTTACCTTCACTTGAAATATTTATTTATGACAGAAATGTGAATTATTTTTGTTTTCTCTGTTTCGAGAAAATACAGCTTTCTCAAACATATAAACTTCTTGAATGAGGTTACATACCTGGGTGAAGTAAATACGTGTCTTTCATGTTTCTGACACCAGTAACATAACAGTGCCCCATCATGGCCACAGGCTAATGACTGACACCATTAACATAACAGTACCCCAGTATGGCCAGTCTAATGACTGACACCAGTAACATAACAGTGCCCCATCATGGCCACAGTCTAATGACTGACACCAGTAACATAACAGTACCCCAGCATGGCCACAGTCTAATGACTGCCACCAGTAACATAACTACCCCAGTATGGCCACAGTCTAATGACTGACACCAGTAACATAACAGTGCCCCAGCATGGCCACAGTCTAATGACTGACAAGTGACAGAGATGTATGTGTCAAGTAAACATCTTCTTATAATTCAAATAAACTGAAGCGAACTTGCTTTTTTTGATATTTTATTGTTTAAATTAAGTTTCTTAGATCAGATATCGATCAGATATCGAGTCTTTCATCCTGTCGAAGTCGATACAAAAAGTACCAGTCTAATACTGGTGTCGAATCTTCCTTTATATCTCTTTCTCATTTCCTCTCTCTCACTTTCTATCTTTCTCTGGAAGAAATCTGCTGTAGTCAGACCTAGAGAGGGGTGGGCTCCACCAGGTCAGACCTAGAGAGGGGTGGGCTCCACCAGGTCAGACCTAGAGAGGGGTGGGCTCCACCAGGTCAGACCTAGAGAGGTGTGGGCTCCACCAGGTCAGACCTGGAGAGGGGTGGGCTCCACCAGGTCAGACCTGAAGAGGGATGGGCTCAACCAGGTCAGACCTAGAGAGGGGTGGGCTCCACCAGGTCAGACCTAGAGAGGGGTGGGCTCCACCAGGTCAGACCTGGAGAGGGGTGGGCTCCACCAGGTCAGACCTAGAGAGGGGTGGGCTCCACCAGGTCAGACCTGGAGAGGGGTGGGCTCCACCAAGTTTAAAATGCCCAAGAATCACAGTCACCGTATGTCAATAAGGCACCCCACCGACTCTATCAGTAGTTACAGGACCATACATACAGATCATGTGTGTGTGTGTGTGTGTGTTTGTCTATATATATATATATATAATCAAGGTATATATTGAGTTAGAAACTCAAAATAGTCTCTTACAATTAAATAGCTCAAAGAAAGAGGTTTATCTGAGCCGTCTAATATAATTGAATATAAAAGAGAGATAAACACTGATATAAACATACGTGTTCAACTCGTAAGGGACCAGATTCGATTTGAACACACGTATGTTTTTATCTGTGTTTATCTCTCTTTTATATTCAATTACACGGCTCAAAAAAACCTCTTTCTTTGAGCTATTTAATTGTAAGAGACTATTTTGAGTTATTAACTCAATATATACCTTTGATATATTCGGCTCCTTCAATTTGTCGAGCTAATTTATGGGTGTCTTGTAGTTGCCAAATATCGGTTTGTATTTCTTTTCTTGATTTATTATTTTAAATTGAGTCTAGCAAACCCTATTGTTAAAAGTTATTATTTTTTTTCACCCTAGCGAATATGGTCCTTTGCGATTTGAACGCATATATATATGTTTTTATCTGTGTTTATCCCTCTTTTATATTGAATTATATATTTATATATATATATAAACGGAAAAAATGAAACGAAATTTCATTTCTCACTCTTAGTACGGCTGTTACTTAAATATAAGTATGTATACGTACATACATATATGTATACAGACGTACAATAGTATGTATATATATATGCACACATATATATATATGTGCGTATGGATTCACCGAACATTTATTATAATGCAGGAAGGTATACGTTGCTGACGATAGCTAATAAGCTTGAAACTAGTACAGCGTTCCTTTGTCAGTGTTGAACAAATGAGCGACGATGGTTGCTAGACACTGTACGGCTTAACTCGGGATGTTTGTTTACAAACACACCGGGCATTATAATAAATGTTCGGTGAGTCCATACGTACATATATATATGTGTGCATGTATGTATATATATATATATACATACTACTGTACGTCTGTATACATATATGTATGTACGTATACATACTTATATATATATATATATATATATATATATATATAGTAATAATACTAAATATATATATATATATATATATATATATATATATATATATATATATATATATATAGTAATAATACTAAATATATATATATATATATATATATATAGTAATAATACTAAATTTGAAGACTAAAATCCAAAGAGGGCTCGATAAGGATAAATATATATCAGATATATAAGAACCATAGAACAAATTGTTCTCACCGCTCCACATATGACGTATTATCTTCGTTTTTTTCGTCCATTGCCAGAGAACGTCTCCATTGAGAACATTAGTCTGCGACTTCTTTTATACCATAAACGTGGTTTTTATCTTTGCGTGTAATTGTTTTCACCGCACCAAATAATGACGTATTATCTTCGTTTTTTCCGTTCTTTCCACGAACCAAAGTATCGTCTTCCTGTCTTCCTCCGGTTGCAACGTTTTTTGAAATATTTACTTCTGCGTTCACAGATTGACTTTTTTAGTTTCAGAAGATCCCGTTAAGGGTGAAAGCAGTGATTCTTTGCTTAAACTTTAATCTGTTATTTTAATAAATATATATTTATCTATATGGTGGTTTACCACTGGATAGAATTGGTCATTCTACAATGTTAAACATGACGTAATATGAGAAAGGCACTCGACGTTATGTAACTCATCCATCTTTGATGTTGAATCATGTTGGTGGTGCGGGAACGGAGTCAAATGTGTTGTAAAGTGTTGATACTTCTCGACTTTATCAGTAACTTCACTGGTATGGATAACTAGGAATACATGGCATATATTACGACACTGGCTGGCATTGGAGACCCTTCTAGCTGCTCCCGGGGCATCGGGGTCTGTCCACCTCCTTGAGTGCTTGGAAATAATTTTAATTTTCCTTTTTTACGGTATACCGTAATACTCGGAACGATCATGGGTGTATTGGGGGGGGTCACCATTTTCAGTTCTTGTTAACCGCCATACCATACTACTTATATAGTACAGTGCGAGACTCACTCCATAGGAATATAACATTGAACTACGAGAGGAACCCAAAGATGATAGTGACTTAGCTTAACTAACATTATGTTAAATAATTTTAACCCATAATTTCTTTGAAACTCTGAAATTTTCTCTACTTGATATGTTTCTAAATTAACCCCGTCTGTTATATACTTTCCGTGAGTGTATAGACCTTAGCTTGACCCAGCAGATTACCATTCTCTGTAACACGATATTCTTCAGCCCTCCCCCTTTTATGGCCTGCTGTTCGAAGCTTGTTAGAGTTGAGAGGCAGTAGTGATTCACCCGTAGAGTTATACACCCCTTAGCTACTTAGCAGCTTATACACCACCTGACTGTCTTCTATTTTCCCTTCTTACCTTTTCTGCGCTTCAGTGTCAATCTTCTTTGTCTGCAGGTTGAACTACAATCCATATTATTGTATCGGATTCTATTTGATAGTCTAAATCTCTTTAAGGAGCTGCTCCAACATGGCCACACTCTACTGATTGAAACCAGTAAAAAAATAAAGAACGAAATTCATTTAACTTGTGTCAAAGCTCAGCTTTCAATAGAAGCGTCTTATACATATTACATATTTCAATCTGCCAGAATGGAGGAGAGGAAGCGTGATAAAAATTAAATAAATAAAATAAAAGGCTAGGGGTTTTGGGGGGTTTTTTTTTTAATGTTTGATAAATTCTACCAATTCATCAATTCGACATTCACCATATTGGTGCTGTTATTGAGGAAGCTACTTTTTTTTTAAGAAGAGAAACGTTTTCTTTGAATGTTGTATTTTAATCTTTCTATCCTCGATTTGATTCTTTTTTTTTTTATTACATTTGATATAATCCATAACAATTATATCTGTGGTACTTTTGGAATCAGTCGACATCTTTCTTAATGGAGATTGATCTAAAGAAGTATTTCACTTGAAATTCAAACGGTATAGAT
>OZ024755.1:40412534-40415034 GCA_964016885.1 Eledone cirrhosa
TGGGGCACCGCCCTATATATATATATATATGTATATATATATATACATATTTATAGATACACACATACATGCATATATACATACACACACATGCATTTACATACCTGTACACCTACAGACATACATACATATACATATACATACACATCTACACCCACATATGTATACACATCTATTCAAGTATTTAAGTTCACATATACATTGGGTGGGGGAATTAGTGAAATGTTATAGTACCTCCCAGGGTTGTTCTCTTCACCGATTGAATGTTTGAAAGTACGAGTGTCATCAACTTCCAGGAAATCTTTAAAAATCAGGAATCTTTAAAAACTCCCCACTGAAGTTAACAAAGAACTTACTAGATCTACAAAACCAAATTGTAAAATTATAATATAAAATTAAATTAAATTGTTTAGAACTACAAGTGAAGTAATTCTTTTATATATATATATATATATATATATACACACAGTTCAATAGTAACCAATCTTAAAGAGAGAGATTGAGATAGTAGAGGAGATATGAGAGGAAAGATTGGTGAGTTAGTTAGAAGCCAAAGCGTAAAGGCATGTGCTCAATGTGCAATATGCAGTAGAAAGCAGCGAGGTGGCTGGGTTCATGCAGAGGTTAGGTGCGCAGAGCTGGAAATATTCATTAGTTAAGCAAAACAAGACCACAAATTTCACATGGAAGACATTATTAAAAGATTGTCAACATATTTAGTTTGATGTAAGCAATGTAGAGAATAATAATAATAATAATATTAATAATAATAATGCCCGTTTACAATTGTTTCGCTACTCCGTATAATATTTCTGGATCAGATGACTATGTATCATAATTGAACGGGCATTATTATTATTAATATTATTATTATTATTATTCTCTACATTGCTTACATCAAACTAAATATGTTGACAATCTTTTAATAATGTCTTCCTTGTGAAATTTGTGGTCTTGTTTTGCTTAACTAATGAATATATATATATATATATATATATATATATATATATATATATATATATATATATATATATATATTTATATATATATATGAAAATTAGAGTTAAAACTCAATTGGAACCCTGTAACTATTAAGCTCCAAGTATAAAAATACTGAGCCGATTAATAATATATAGTAAGAAACACAGTAAACCGTGTGTCTAAAATTACAAGGGTTGAAAAACCACATTTGTTTGAAATATTTAACCAAGAAGCAGACAGAATGATAAAATAAAAATATATTATTATACAAACCGATATATATATATATATATATTTCGTTTCTGAATTTGTTTAGCAAGATTCTTTATCTGAAAACGTGTGTTGAAACCGATATTGTTATACTTTGGGAGGGTCATGTTGCCAATAAGAAACACACGCACCAATTGCTTTCACTCCAACCAGAAATTTATAAATTCTTAAATTTATAAATTTAATTTATAATAAATCGGAGTGAACTCTACTGGTGCGTGTGTTTCTTACTGGCAACATGACCCCCCCCCCCCCCAAGTATAACAATATATATATATATATATATATATATATATATATATATATATATATATATATATATGTAAACGGTAAATAGAAATAACAACACAATCGGTACAGTATATGAAAGGTATATATATATATTAAGTTAACGCTTGATATAACAGGAAGAGGGTCTTAACTTTCGGACGCTAGTCTTTCATCATATATATATATATATGTGTGTGTGTGTGTGTGTGTGTGTGTGTGTGTGTGTGTGTGTGTGTGTGTGTGTGTGTGTGTGTGTGTGTGTGTGTGTGTGTGTGAGGTATTAAATTAACAATGAAAATAAAGACAAGTTGTTTTACCTATTCATATCATTATTTTACGATCGTTACGGGGTCGATAAAATAAAGTACCAGTAATGCACTGGGATAATTGCTGGCATTGTGCCTAAAGTAGAAACAATTATTTTACGATCGTTTCGAAGGATTGATCATATTGACATATTGTCTGATCTGTAGCAGTTATATAACTGTATACTATCAGATCCCATATATAGGTTCGATCAGACCGTTAAGGGTGAAAGCAGTGATTCTTTGCTTAGACTTTAATCTGTTATTTTAGTATATATATATATATAAAGAAAGAGAGAAAGAACGTGACGCGCTGAAGATAAAATTGTTGCTGCTTTTAAGTTCCACGACGAGATGAGTTGGAAGATACCAAGACAAGATAATTGTTTCTACTTTAGGCACAAGGCCAGCAATTAACCAGTGCATTACTGGTACTTTATTTTATTGACTCCGTAAGGATGAAAGGCAAAGTTAACTTCGGCGGGATTTGAACTCAGAATGGCAAGGACCGTAACTCTATGCGTCAAAGCATGGCGTCCGACCCTCTACCGATACTGCCAATCCAACCAAGTCAAGATAATAGTTATGTGATAGGTATGGAGATATGTTGCAGTAAAACAGGAAACTTAACAAAAGAAAAGAAAGGGATCCACATGCGTCACAGATGATATTGT
>OZ024755.1:40420034-40432534 GCA_964016885.1 Eledone cirrhosa
TTATCAAGGCCGTTGGTGGTATGAGAAACTGCCAAACCGTCGTCTCGGTATAAAACGATATTATGGCAAGGAAATTTTTATTTAAGGGTGTGGAGGAGGAATAATCCTACTAAGTCGCACACATCGGCACTATCATATGAGCCCATCGCAACATCAAAAGAGTTTTCAGGGCTTGATTTTTTAACCTAAGTACCTTCATTAGCAAAGAGTAGGGTTTTCCTAGCGTGAAAGATAACGTCTTCTTCTAATTTAGAAATATTAATGAAAAGTCTAGCAAAATCTAAGTCTTTAGTTAATAAGTATTCAGTAATAGAGGGGTAAAAATCAACAATATCAAATTGGATAAATCTACACTTATTTTTTCCTTGTATGTTATTAAACCAAGAAATAACAGAGGATGTATTTAACCATTGAGATAAGTCAGTCATAGTTCTTATTTGAAGTATTATTTTTCTTCAGATATTTTTACTCGCAAGGCCAATTTCAGATTTAGCAGGGTTGATTAGTCTACAACTGGGTCGATTAGTAAAGTCTAATTTATGGTCTTTAAGGCTAATATATACTTTACGTTTAGCTAGGCTTTCAATCAGGTTATCTATTTTTAAAGTACTAGCTAGGGCCTTAGCTTCATTATTAATGGTATTATAAGTATTAATGTTAGCTATTTGGTATTTAGCCGTAATGCTATCTGTTAACAGTTGGTTTTACAAATTATTATTTACTTCAAAAAGATTTTTAGTTTTGTCAGAAAAAACGAAAGTATTTGTAGAGTGTTTAAAATTGAAAATGTCGTTAAAGAGTTTAGATTGAAAATTATTGTTGTACTTACGGTATTTTAGTTCACTAATTAGGTTTACTAGGTCTATTTCGAAGTCGGCCATGTCCTTAACTCTAGGCGAGTATTTGTGAGATTTAATGTCAAAGTAGTCATTAGAATCAGCACAGAATTGTCCATCGAAAATCGTAGCCTTCCATCTCTTCTTTTTATTACTTGTTCAATGTTATCGATTAATAATTTGGTATAGGTGGTGCTGGAAGGAGTAGGTATATTTTTGATAGAATAATCCAATTCATAAACATCGATGGTGTATGTTGGTTAATTTCCTGAAACTGTAGAGTGCTCAACTTATCGGGCTGGAATGTGCCAATCATATATGTAATATAGAATATGCTTCGATCATTCCCGGTTGGAGCTGTATAAATGAAGTATTTCCGTCAGAAATGTACAGGAGAAAAAGAGTGCTCTATGTAGGCTACAGAGCTTATTAGTTATGTAATAAACAACATAAGATAATTATTTCATTTACAAGTGGTTTCTTGAAGACAGATGTTGTGTCTGTCTTCAGTCGTCAGAATGAATTTTAAAAAAACATGGTGTTTTTATTAAATATGGATTTGAAACAAAATTTCGGAAATAAGAAAGTGAGGCTGAAAAATAGGGGAATATATATATATATATATATATATATATATATATATATATATATATAGTTATGTAATAAACAACATAAGGCAATTATTTCATTTACCAGTGGTTTCTTAAAAGCAAAAAATGTTGCTTTCAATCATCAGAATGAAAAAATCATGGTGTATTTATTCTATATTCTATATATATATATATATATATATATATATATAAGAATAAAAATATAAATATCCAGAACGTAAACATACACACACTCAACTATGCGCATATACCTAATAGTACGTAGACGTATACTTTCTCACATAAGCGTATTTGCGTCTACAAAGAAATACAGACAGGAACATAAATACATACACATACATATACACAGATATATATACATAAATACATACACATACATATACACAGATATATAACTAAATACATACACATACATATACACAGATATATACATAAATACATACACATACATATACACAGATATATAACTAAATACATACATATACATATACACAGATATATATACATAAATACATACACATACATATACACAGATATATAACTAAATACATACACATACATATACAAAGATATATATACATAAATACATACACATACATATACACAGATATATACATAAATACATACCATACATATACACAGATATATAACTAAATACATACACATACATATACAGAGATATATATACATAAATGCATACACATACATATACACAGATATATACATAAATACATACCATACATATACACAGATATATATACATAAATACATACACATACATATACACAGATATATAACTAAATACATACACATACATATACACAGATATATAACTAATAAGCTCTGTAGCCTACATAGAGGACTCTTTTTTCCTGTACATTTCTGACGGAAATACTTCATTTACACATATTCACACATATATATATTTATATATATCAGAATGGATGCAGTAAAAACCAGTTAGACCATTACTCACCAGAGTACTCGATACTTGGGGTAGTAGAATAGGTAATATGGAAAATCCTGGACCTCGTCGTCTGAGCTCAGATCTAGTTGTTGCAACGACAGGAGTTCAACCATTGGAGTCCCGAAGTTTCCATATGTATCCACCGGAACTCAGCTGTTTCGGATCACATAAAAATCAATATATTGATTGAGGACTTAGTAAGAAAGATTAGGGACATGCCCCGCATATCCGATTATCGAACCAACCAACCAACCGGAGATTTATGATAACCAACAGGCGCGTGTGTTTTTATTGGCAGCATGAGTCTCCCAAACTAACACTATATATACATAACCTATCCTGGAAACGACATCCCACCTTGTCTAAAATCTATGGCAAACTCTCTCGAGCCTCTGCCCTTCTAAAATCCAGGAGAGCTCAATTTGCTGACCACTGTCACCGTGCCAGCAATGATATCATATCCGCTCTCTTGCTCTGGAACCCTGACTCCAGCCTGACTAGGAGTAGGAAGCTGTCATTCCCTGACGTTATCTCTAGGGATACGAGAATCAATAGACAGGACCTGGGAGCAGCGATGGGGTCAGGGAATTATGGGGCATGAGAGTGAGATCCATCATCTCGACAGTAGTCGACGAATGAATGAATGATGATATATATATATATATATATATATATATATATATATATATATATATATATATATATATATATATATATATATATATATATATATATATAATGGTAGAACACTGGAAGGTAATATCCGTAGTGGTAGAGCACTCAGTCCATGGGACGAGTTAGGTAGAATTGGTTACACAACAGTTAGTTCACCATACCGTAATATATTATGAGCTGAAGATCCGGTAAGGTAAAACAATTGTTCTCGGTATGGTGAACTAACTGTTGTGTAACCACTTCTATATATATATATATATTGTTATGCTTTGGGAGTGTCATATTGCCAATAAGAAACACACGCACCAGTTGCTTTCACTCCAATTTATTATAAATAAAATTTATAAATTCTTAAATTTATAAATTTAATTTATAATAAATTGGAATGAAAGCAACTGGTGCGTGTGTTTCTTATTGGCAACATGACCCACTGAAAGCATAACAATATCGGTTTCAACACGCGTTTTCAGATAAAGAATCTTGCTAAACAAATTCAGAAACGAAATATATATATATATATATATATATATATATAAAGCGGAATAGTTTCTCTCTACCATAGTTTATTCTCAAACCATTGGTCAATATATCATATTGAAAGCATTGGGAGTTTATCTTCAACTTTAATTAGAGTTGTACACACGAAATATTTTCGATCGGTGAACCACAATTTTTGTTCGTGAATGAATAGTTTTAAGCTAGAAGAATTCTATCCATATAGAGATACGTTAAACCCTAAAACCACGAAGGTGTCCCCAGCTAGGTGTTGAAATCTAATATTTAAAACAGAAAATCAAGGTATTCCAATTCCTAAATTAAATGCCAAACGTTTTATCTGTTCGGATATCGTTACTTATAGCTCTAGTTTGTGGGGAGTTGAAAGATTTCCTATTAACAACGCTGACAACCATTCCCATGTCACTCAAAGGAAACTGTCATTTATCATTTCTTCTGCTTTTCCGAGAACACGATTTCTATAATCACCGCTGTGGTTGTTTGAAATACAGGAGCCAGATTCTGCTTTTACCAATCCTTGCTAAAGTTACATATAAATCCTAACCTGTCTTTATGTAAATAGATTTATTCTGTACTATGCCAAAACATCACATTTAAAAAAAATTAAATAAATGTTTATTCCCAGGACTTGTTTCACTCACAAAATTGGCTTAAAAACCGTTGATAATTAAACAAAATTAAGTAATGAGAAATGGAATAAAGATGGGCTGATCTGGCTGTATGGGGAAGTAGAGGGACGGATTATACAGAACGAACACACACACACACACACGTGCACACGCACACGCATACGCACACGCGCACACGCACACGCACACGCACACGCACACCCACGCACGCACTGCACACACACTGCATAAACGCGCACGCACAAACACACCCACACAGACACACACTGCATAAACACGCACACAAAAACACACACACCCACACTGAACAAACACACACAAACAAACACACACACACTACACAAACACACAAACAAACACACACACACACACTACACACACACACACACACTACACAAACACACACACACACTACACAAACACACACACACACACACACTAGACAAACACACACACTACACACACACACTGCACACACACACACACAGTACACACACTAAACACACACTATACACACACACACAAACACACTGCACACACTGCACACACTGCACACACACATACACACACACACAAACACAACACACACACACATACACACACACACACTACACACACTCTCTCACACACACACACACACTGCACAATCATTCACAGACACGTGTGCACATACAGAAACTGTCATGTGTGCATATGTCAGCATATGAATCATAAAAGACATACACACATCAGCATTTATATGAGTGTGTATGTGTGTGTCTTTGTGTATGCGTTTGTGTGTATGTGTGTATGTGTATGTGTATGTGTGTGTATGCGTGTGTGTATATGCGTGTGTGTGTGTGTGTGTGTGTGTGTGTGTGTGTATGTGTGTGTGTATGTGTGTGTATGTGTGTGTATGTGTGTGTGTATGTATGTGTATGTGTGTGTATGTGTGTGTATGTGTATGTCTGCGTGTTCTCATTTAAGTAGCAAGGACCGGTAAAGTGGAATTACACACCTTTACTGCTCAGTCATTAAATATTATTTCCTTATGTGGGATCCTCACCTGTGGTCCTGGTCAGTCCCATTTCTGATCATAATGGCTTGAAAGTTGCGTGTTGAAAGACACTGGTCTTGTGCAGCCAAACTGAAGCCCTCACTCTCTGTCTTCAGCCCAGAAATCTGCAGCCCCTGATGGGTGAGAGTTTGATTTACATCAGGTTCTTTGCTATGGAGAACCTACTGCCCTTGCAGTGGTTTTTTCCCCTATGTAGTGTACAGTCTGCCTTGATCTTCATGTTTTGCCAACATTTTGATGTTGTTTGCAACTCTAATTGCAGAATCGGCATGGATTGGCAGTATCGGTAGAGGGTCTGACGCCATGCTTTGCAGCAAAGAGTTGCGGCCCTTTATTATCTGAGTTCAAATCCCGCCGTGGTTAACTTTGCCATTCATCCTTACGGGGTAGATAAAATAAAGTACCAGTAATATACTGGGGTAATTGCCGGACTTGTGCCAAAAGTAGAAACAATTATTTTCTAAATGTATTCCCAATTCTTCCACAAAATTCCTATTTCCCTTTGTGACTGATGTTAGCTTCTTCCTTTATTGATCTTCAACTATTTTTAGAATCCAATTATCTGTAATTTTACGGTACTGATCGAGCCCAATAGTTGATATTTTGTATGACATCTGAACCTGGATCATTCTCTACCTCCGTTTGTCTAAGAAGATAGAAGAGATCTACATTTTGTTGTGGGTGGTATAGTTTATTACAGGTCAGAAGCTTCCTGATTTTGGTCTCCTTTTTCTTTATTTCTAAAACGTTCCAATTTAAGATATTGAAACTGTAGGTGACAACTGGGATTGAAGCGCATTTACTCCTTTGAGTTTAGCTCAGTTTTCATGACAGCACATACTCTCAGGTAGCATTCCTACCTGATTCTCTCTTTCATGCTGGCGTGGTGAATCTCTTGGCCTTTATTGATCCCTAGATATCTGTAGGCCTTTTCTTGATCTAGTTCCCTAATTACTGAATTCACATCTATTTCCATTGAGTTTGTGCTTGTCATTCTGTCATTCTTGAATGTTGCTAGGATCAAAAGTCGGCCTGCACATGAACTCCCATACACAAGAGAATGCTCGCCCCTCTCACTGGGGTAGCGATGTTGTTTGCTCTTCGTAAGAAAAATGCATCTTATATATTCACTGTAAAAATTCTACAAGTTTTGCTATTAGTATAGCAAACATTGTTTGAGGGACTGAAAAATGACACAAGAATGTTTATGAAAGACGAAGTACAAATAATAAATAAATAGTTCCAATCTTTCGCTGCCCACAATACACGTGTATGGCTGTACCCGTTTATATAGTAACAAACGCTAACAGCATAAATCAACCAACGATAGCTTGTCGAGTTCTTTCGTTCACTTGTTCTGTCTCAGTGACGTAGAAATCCTCTGTGTGTTGTTACCGCAACATCCCAGTGTCAGACATGCAAAGGACGTACCCCAGGAGATAGCGAGGGAGGACATTATAGAATTTAATTATAATAAATCTGCACGAATAAACTGGTTTCTTAAACTAAATTAACAATAAATAAAGGGAAAAAGCAGCAAATTCCTCCTATCAACCACAAAAGGCTCTGCAGAACTTCAATCACAAATCTATTATATTTATAACAAAAGTAAACATAGAAATATTTCAGACAGAACTTTGATAATATGTCTAAAGTGAAGAGGTAAATTTTTATTGGTAATGTAAATATAATTGATCGTGGAGCGGACAATTGACAGAAAGAAAATATGTTGTATAAAATAGAGAATATAATATATATATATATATATATATATATATATATATATATCAAAAGCATGAATCTAATAAACCTTTATTTGTCAGCCTCTCTGTTTTGTTCCCGTATAAATTTGAACTATATATATATATATACAGTATATATATATATATATATATATATATATATATATATATATATATATATATATATATAACCTGTTAGTTCTATCGTTACTTTGGTATATTATTGTGTGTTAGATTTTGCCTACCACAATGTTCGATTTGTCTAGCTATTTAAACGTATGTTATTACTCTAAGGACCTAACTTATCAAGTGCTTTGCTAACACATCATTTCATATAAGTAGGCGGAATTCACTTGCAAACCGCCAGAGATTCGATTTTACTGATTTCCAATTATATATATATATATATATATATATATATATATACTAGCAGAATGGCCCGGCGTTGCTCGGGATTTGCTCTAGGGTTCCTATATATTTGATATATATTTATCCTTATCGAGCCTCGTGAAATAAATACGTTTGTTTATATTTTGTTATTGTGTATGCAAAAATATCTGTACACAAATATATAATTGTATATATATATATATATATATATATATATATATATAACAGTACAGAGAAGTACGGAATACCTCGGCTTCAGGGTGGTGTCTATATTTTGTGCTTATAAAAAAATTTCGTCGTAGATTACAAGGGTTTTTTTCCGTGCGAAGAAAATCAAGATTTTATCGCGAAATAAATACTTTTGTTTGTATTTTGTTATTGTGTATGCAAAAATATCTATACACGAATATATAATTATATATATGTATATATTGAAATAACAGAATAAAATTTAAGCAAAGAATCGCTGCTTTCTCCCTCAACGGGATCTTCTGAAACTAAAAAATCAATCCGGTGAACGCAGAAGTAAATATTTCGAAAAACGTTACACACTATATACTCATACTTCTCGCCTTCTTCACTACCTCTTCTACGGCCTCGATATGAATACCCCCTCCGCCTCCGTGGTATTTTCTTCGTGGTTATAAGAGGCTTAGCTCTGTTTCTCGACCGTTATATCGCGTGACTGTCTCCCCCTCCGCCTTTTGGGATTTTTTCTCACGTCGTGTAGACACGTTCTTGAGACTAGTAAAATGAGGTATCCTCTTGATAAGTCGGCAGACCTCGCAAGGACTCTATATCTTTGATATATTGTTTTTGTTTATGCCACGAAACTACGTAGTCGAGGAATTTAGGAACAGTTTAGGTATGATACATTTTATTACTAATTATATCTAAATGTTTCTTCTCTCTTCATAATGTATTTTTAACTCTGATACTGGTTCAGTCTGGTTCAAACTGAATTAATCTGTCCCAGTCATTCATTGAGCAACATCGGTGAAGTTGGCACCCTTAACTCACAGTTGGGTGCGGATGCATTCATGTATATATGTGTGTGTCCGCATGTATCTGTGTGTTTCTAAATATATATATATATATATATATATATACACTCACACACACAAACACCGCGTCATAATGTCGTAATGCAGACAGCCAGACATACAGACAGATATTATAAGGGCGCCACGTTATATCTATGTATCTATCTAAAAAGAGAAAGACTAAGAATAATAGAGAGAGATCGCTAAATCGCCTAATGCGGTCCCTAGGGCATTGAACATTTGAAATTTTGAAAATTTGAAACAGCTCCGGGCTCACCCCCACTCACATCCACCAGCTCCTATCCGAAATCGTATTTCGGTTTTCTCAACCTAACATACCGGCAAACCTCGGGGCTGCCCATGGGTTCAAGCCTATCGGGTGTGCTACCGATCTCATATATGGACAGCCTCAAGGGCAAGGCACTCAACACCTGCCACCCCAACACCTTTGTCTTTTTTTCAAGGTACGTGGACGACATCCTCATCCTCACATCTTCCCGGGAGATGGCGAGCGGGTTTTATGAGACGTTCAACAACACGGACGAGAATATTGATTTCAGTGTTGAACACCCCAACGACATCGGGTCCTTTGCCCTCCTCGACTTCCGAATCAACATCACGGAGCAGGGAGGGATCTAACTTCTACCGCAAGGCAGCCTGCAGCGGCTTGTTCGTCCACTACAAGTCTGCCCTCCCTAACAGTGCTAAAAGAGGGTACGCCACGAACGAGATCACGCGAATTAAAAACAGATGTAGCGATCCCGTCAGTGGTGTCACCCATACCAAGCGGTTCCTCAGGGTGCTGGAGACGAACGGATACCCAGCCTCGCTTACAGAGTAAGAGACACCAGACGCAAGAGGCAGAGAAAAACCCAAGGCAAGTTCTTCCTTTAAATCCCTCACCTGGGCGAGAAAACCACCAACGCTATCCGCAGGGCTATACAGAGAAAGAGTCTCGACATCCACCTGGTCCACTCGGACCCCTCCCTAAGGAGATGCCTCTCCAGGAAACCCGGGAAATCGACTGACGCGTGTTCCCTCAGAAACTGTCCAATGCGCCAAACGAACTGTTGCTTACGCACGTACGTTGTATACAGGGTAGAATGTGACAAGTGCAACCACTACTAAATCGGTAGCACAATCCGGCCGCTACATATCCGGATCAAGGAGCACATCAACACCAGGGCCTCGTCTTTCCGGAAACACATAACCAAATGCGGAAATAAAGACGGAAGGCCCATTGTCACAGTGCTAGCGACAGAACACAACGTTACGCAACGTTACGAATCAAGGAAGCACTTTGGATCAAACACCTAGGACCACAAATAAATAACCGATCCGAGAGAAGCGAGCCGAGGTGGCTGGTGTAAACAAACGAGACAACACACACAGTGGCATTCGAACGATTATTATTGTGTGTATAGCACGCCCACCATCCACCGACCAACAAGCGACCAGACAGACTACTACACTGCCAGTAACAAAGACTGAATATAGGTAGTACAATGGATTGACAGCTAGCACCATCCCACTCCCACAATAAAGAGGAGCTGCCTCGAACTTAGCTTGGCCGCACCTAATCCGCACGCACGTGCGCTCTACAGAATATCTCAGTTACACACAAACGGCGGACAACAGAGGCCACGTACCGTTCCTCTCTGGCAGATAACTTTCCTCCTCGGAAAACTACCCAGTTGATGGATGCGAAAATCGAAATATCGGAGCAATTAAATCTCTCCCAAGGTAACTCTATCTCGTGTTATTATTTTTATTTTTTACGCTCTTTCCTACGTTCCTCTACACACTATACATCTCATTCTACATTTCCTCTTACATCTCTCTCTCCAACACCGGATTCTCTTACCCGGAGTTTTACCCATCTGCATTGTTGAGGCTTCAAGCAAACTTCAATACACTCATATATACATGTGTGTGTGTGTGTGTGTATGTATATATATGTATATGTATATATATATATATATATATATATATATGTATATATATATATATATATATATATGTATATAAAAATATATGTATATATATATGTATATGTATATATATATATATGTATATGTATATATATATATATGTATATGTATATATATATATATGCATATGTATATATATATATATGTATGTATATATATATGTATGTATATGTATATATGTATGTATATGTATATATATATGTATATAAAAATATATGTATATATATATATATATATATGTATATGTATATATATGTATATATATATATTTTATATATATTTTGTTATGCTGGCTAAATTATGCCCCAAATACGAGGACTTTATTTAAACTCTTAACCTCTGCTCCCTCCTATATTCACCCCCCCCCCCTCTCTATATCATGCTGGTTCGCCACCAATCCCTTCCTCTCTTTCCAGATATAAAATAATCATGCAAGTACGAAACCTCAAAAATCGCCAACCCTAGACAGGCTAGGCTGCTATCACGGTGTAATGTAACGTACAAATATTTCTTCAATCTTCTCACCATTTTAATTCCCTAGTCCATTCATCATTCTGTATCATTTCTCCCCGAATCCAATCTTTGCTTTTCTATTCGATAATTCTAGCGTATTTTTCAAAACAAATCTTGTATTATTGTTTTATGCTTGTTAAATTATGCCAAAATACGGGGATCTTATTTAAACCTTAACCTTCTCGCTAACTACCCAATATCCCTCCCACCCGCCCCCACGCACCACCATTATTACGTGGGCCAATCATAAGTCAGCGGCCTATGCTATCGCTTACCTGGTTGCCTTTCGATATGATGGTTGGACTACGGAATTCTGGAGAGTTTGAAAAGAAAAAAATCTGGACACTCAGTGACAATGCCAAAGATAAAGACAAATTCACCTCATGGACGAGAATGCAAGGACTCCTCCTCTTTGTTTCGGCCGCGGATGGCTAACATAACCCCATCTCCCCCATCTACCATACGCCCCACCGCTCCCACCCCCAAACGCAATCCAAAACTTCAGAGTTGGTACCATGAATGTAGGCACCTTAAAGGGTCGCTCTAACGAGGTTGTAGAAATGCTTGAACGTAAGGAGGTCGATGTTTGTTGTATTCAAGAGACCAGGTGGAGGGGTGGGTCTGCTAGATTCATCGTGGGTAAAGAACGATGCTATAAGCTTTTCTGGGTGGGAAATGACAATGGGCTGGGTGGAGTAGGAATCATGGTAGCAGAAAAGTGGGCAGATAAGATAATAGACGTAAATAGAGTGAACGACAGAATAATTAAAATAAGACTTGTCCTCAATAGAACTACTGTGACAGTAATATCTACGTACTCACCCCAATCCGGACTGCCCGGCATTATAAAAGACAGATTCTATGAGACACTGATGCTCACTACCTTCCAAATAACCGACAGTGACTATATAATTATTGCTGGCGACCTAAATGGTCACGTTGGACAACATTGCGGCGGTTATGACGGAATCCATGGAGGCTATGGTTTTGGTACTAGAAATGAGGAAGGCTCCAGAATCCTGGAATTCTGTGACGCAAATAACGTAACTATCTGTAACACTAACTTCAAAAAACGAGACAATCATTGATCACCTATAGATCGGGGGAACACACAAGCCAGGTAGATTATACCCTTACCAGGAGACGTAACAGAGTGTCTGTTGTAAACACTAAATCCCTCCCCCATGAAGAATGCACGTCTCAACATAGACTCATAATTAGCGACCTCATAGTCAGGACGAGACGTATTCGACAACAGGAGAGGACTATCCTCAGGAGAAAAATATGGAAATTAAAGGACCCCACAGCCAGTAATAAATTTAAAAGCATATTACTTGATGCTTTTGATAGTAAGGAAGAGCAATTAGAGTCGTACAATATAGAGGAACAGTGGGAATTCCTGAAAGCTAACCTGCTGAAGGCGACAGATGAAACCTGTGGCTGGAGCAGGCCTATAGGCAGGAGGAGAGTAACTTGGTGGTGGAACAGTAAGGTGGGGAGGTCAATCAAGGCCAAAAAGCAGGCTTGGAA
>OZ024755.1:40440034-40445034 GCA_964016885.1 Eledone cirrhosa
ATATGTATTAAGAATAATATTTAAGGGTTTAATAATATGTACGATGGAAAGAAAATGTTAATATGTATTAAGAATATTATTTAAGGGTTTAATAATATGTGCGATGGAAAGAAAATGTTGATATGTATTATTAAAAAAAGCAATAGTAATGTAAGTAAGTATATATTGTGAAAGAAGTAGAAGATAGGATGAATAAGTTAGATGAACGGAGAAAAAAATAATGAATTGAGGATGAATAATCTAACGTCAAAAAAATGTTTATGTTTACGAAGGACTTTTTTCAAGGTGATATAAAGTAAGAATATATAGTACTGTGTAATAATTGTTTCTATGTTATGCACAATGGGAAAAGGTACAGATTAGGGGTTAGAAATTAAAAGAAAAAGGAAAAGAAAAGGAAAAGGCAGAAAGGGAAGTGATAAATAGGAGTGATATAGAATGAGTAACTAGTATTATATAATGTATAATAAATAACTTTGAAATAAGGTAGAAAGATGGGTATATTTTTAAAGAGGTATATATAAATAAGTGCCTTTGAGAAAAGGATTTTAAATTGATAAAGTATTAGATATTAGCTGTATACTTTATGGAATGTTCTGTGGAATTTATGCAAGCAGAGAGAAAACAAGTCAGTGCGTCTATTTATTATAGAATCTAAATTAGATATAATGGTAAATTTTTCATTTATACAAAGATTGCAAGTCTTGGATAGAGAACTGTTAAAGTATGGAGAAGCAGAAGAAACCTTTTTCCAAGAGATGTTATATTTAATATTTTTGTCTTTCAAGGACAATGTGAGTTCTGAGAGTGCCGTGTTGGTTCTTTTAAGTTGGTATTTAAAAAACGAATGATGATTATAAAGACGAGCTTTAAAGGAGGTGGAAGTGGAGCAAAAATAGGTGAAGGAATTGGTGTCAGTTATAACTTTACATTCGTAGATTAAGTTTTTTTCCAGACAATGGTTGTTGAGAGGACATTTATTTTTAACAGGGCAATTGTAATTGCGATTAGAGAGATTAGCAGAGTTATTAACGAGTGACCTAGTTTTATCTATAGAAGGAATTGGATTGGAGAAGTTATTTACGATAGGAATAATAGTTTCTTGATTTAGTGAAGTTGTGTTTGACGTTGTATTTGGGTTTGCAGAAATTATCCTAGAGTTTACAATAACGTCGGGAGTACTATTACTATTATTATGATATTCAGTGTTGGAAGGAAGAGATTTAGTATTTAGTATTTTATTGTTGTGTTTAGAGATAATGTTGGAAATGTTGGAGGAGGTCGAATAGGAAAATTTTATAGTGTGTTTGTTAAATATTTTACTATAGATATGTGAGGGAGGGAAGCATTTATTTAAGGCACAAAAAAATAATTTAGGAATATTATTATTAATAGAGATGGAGAAAGGAGCATTATACCAGATTATGTTTTTGTATCTAGGTCTTTATTAAAGTTATTGGAATGATCATGATTAATTATTCTACTGTAAGATCTTCTAGAATTCGTTTCTTTACTATATTTGATTTTATCAGGATAGCCGGCTTTAGAAAGCGCGTTATTATAGTAATTGGCGTTAGCATCAAAGATGTTTTTATTAGAAGATAGGTTAGATATTCTTTTTCTAATATTACTAACTATAGCATTCTTAATATTAGTGGGGTGGTTAGATTTAAAATTAACATAATTTAGGTTCTCATTGTTTTTATGGTAAGGGTAATATAGGCCAGTGTCAAGATTAAGAGATACATCCAAGAAATTAGTTAGTTTGATGCTGTTATCAAATTCAATTTTTAACTTATGTTGGTTAAAGAGATTACGTATATTGTTCTTAATAATATTAAGGTTATATATACCTCTTTAAAAATATACCCATCTTTCTACCTTATTTCAAAGTTATTTATTATACATTATATAATACTAGTTACTCATTCTATATCACTCCTATTTATCACTTCCCTTTCTTCCTTTTCCTTTTCTTTTCCTTTTTCTTTTAATTTCTAACCCCTAATCTGTACATGTTCTCATTGTGCCTATACATAGAAACAATTATTACACTGTACAATATATTCTTACTTTATATCACCTTGAAAAAAATCCTTCGTAAACATAAACATTTTTTTGACGTTAGATTATTCATCGTCAATTCATTATTTTTGTCTCCCTTTCATCTAACTTATTCATCCTATCTTCTACTTCTTTCACAATATATCCTTACTTACATTACTATTGCTTTTTTTAATAATACATATCAACATTTTCTTCCCATCGTACATATTATTAAACCCTTAAATATTATTCTTAATACATATTAACAATTTCTTTTCATCGCACATATTATTAAACCCTTCAATATACAAACCTTAACTTAACATTATTTTTCTCTTCGTTAATTTTTAAATTCTTTTAATTTATACATTATCTTCCAACGGTTTTTCAACCTCTCTATGTAAAACAATATGTTTTTCTCAGTTATAAAAGCTATCTCTCTCTCTCTATCACCCATCTCTCCTCCTATCTCATCCTTCCACTTTTTACTCTCATCTCCTCCTCTTTTTCATCACCCCCCCCTCAAAAAATCTTTTTTCCCAATATCACGCATCAATCTAAAACTACTTTTCATATGTTGATTTAAAACTGCACTATTCACTAGTGTGTTTTAACCTTCATATCATGTCTTCCTATTTTATCTGATGAAAACACAAATGTTATTGCATGATGATATTTGTTTTTGAAATGCGCATAATAAAATACATGGAACTCTTTTAACCATCTTTTGATCTTATATATTATGTATACTCCAGTCCTACAAACAGTAGAGTGCTTCTTATCCGATGTCTGCATTGTTTTATTGTACTACAATAAAACTCACCTCCTACACATATATATATATATATATATATATATATATATATATATATATATATATATATATATATAATATAAGATCAAAAGATGGTTAAAGGAGTTCCATGTATTTTATTATGCGCATTTCAAAAACAAACATCATCATATAATAATATTTGTGTTTTCATCAGATAAAACAGGAGAACATGATATGATGGCTAAAAAACACTTGTGGATAGTGCAGTTTTAAATCAACATATGAAAAGTGGTTTTAGATTGATGTGTGATATTGGGAAAAATATTTTATTTAGAGAGGGGTGGTGGAAAGGATGAAAAAGGGGAGGAGATGAGAGGGAGAGATGGGTGATAGAGAGAAAGAGATAGTTTTTATAACTGAGAGGAGATATATTGTTTTACATAGAGAGGTTGAAAACCGTTGGAAGATAATGTATAAATTAAAAGAATTTGAAAATTAACGAAGGGAGGATATGTGCGAGGAAAAAATATTTTATTTAGGGAGGGGGTGGTGGAAAGGATGAAAAAGGGGGGAGGAGATGAGAGTGAAGGTGGAGAGGGAGAGATGGGTGATAGAGAGAAAGAGATAGTTTTTATAACTGAGAAAAAGATATATTGTTTTGCATAGAGAGGTTGAGAACCGTTGGAAGATAATGTATAAATTAAAGGAATTTGAAAATCAACGAAGGGAATTTATGTATGAAGATAGAGAGAAAAAATAATAATTGTGGATGAATATTCTAACGTCAAAAAAAGTGTATGTTGATAAGTATTGTGGCAATTTCAAAATTAACGAAGAGAAAAATTATTAAGGTTTGTGTGTAGAAGGATTTGAGAAAAATAATGTGAAGTTAAAGTTTGTATATTGAAGGAATTGATAATATATGCGAATAAAGAGTTAATATGTATTAAGAATGAGTTCGTTGATGGGGAGAAAAAAATAATAAATTAAGGATGAAATTGAGATTAAAAAAGATTTATGATAGAGAGAAAAAATAATAATGATTGCGGATGAATATTCTAACGTCAAAAAAACAAATGTATATGTTATGAAGGATTTTACAAGGTGAAGATAGAATGAGGGTAATGAGTAAACAAGTATTATAGAGTGTATAATGCCCTTTAAAGTAAGTTAGGAAGATGGGTATATTTTAAAGAGGTGTATGTATATGTGCCTTTGAGAAAAGATTCTAAATTGATAAAGAATTGAATATTAACTTATACTTTGTGAAAAGTCCTATGGAATTTATGCAGGCAGATAGAAAACAAATCTGTACGTCTATTTATTATAGAATCTAGGTTAGAGATATATATATATACATATATATATAAATATATATATATATATATATATATATATATATATATATATATATATATATATATATATATATATATATATATGGTGAAGCAACGAAAAGTGAGGAAGAGTGAGTCAAGTCCAAAAATTTCCATGAATTTAAGTTCGGTGAAATCGTGAACGAGAGAGAATAAAGACCATCAAACCTGGTTGAAATGTCAGCAATGAAGGAATTTCGCAGAGGTCTAACGGGAGGAAGAAGGGGTCTAACAAAAATACAAACTCACAGACATACATTCACACACACACACACACATATATATATATATATGTATATATATATATATATATATATATATATATATATATATATATATATATATATATATATATATATATATATATATATATATATATATGTATATATATATATATATATATGTATATATATATATATATGTATATATATATATATGTATATATATATATATGTATATATATATATATGTATATATATGTATATATATATATATGTATATATATATATATATATATGTATATATATATGTATATATATATGTATATATATATATATATATATGTATATATATATATATATGTATATATATATGTATATATATATGTATATATATATATATATATATGTATATATATATATATATGTATATATATATATATATGTATATATATATATATATATGTATATATATATATATGTATATATATATATATATGTATGTCTTCTCGATCTAAATATCCGCTTTAGGCGGTCCTGAGGTGCGTCGGGCGCGTGTTGTTGTGTCCGCCTGCCGTGGTGAAA